>JAZKJV010007049.1:0-86993 GCA_037367405.1 Ottelia alismoides
TTTTTTAGTCCAGAAACTTAAAGTAATTGTGAATAGGTCCATGTGAACTATGAGTAGTTACATGCTTTTTATCGGACCTAATAAATATTAAATTAATTCTAAAAATTGCCTAAAGCCTACCGTTACCACATGTTAGGGTGTAGTTTTTATTGTGATTTTTGTGGACTGATCTAATTAAATTTTTTAATATTAAAAATTTAAAAAAACCCAAAAATAGCCCTGTTTGCCTCAGAATTTTTTTAAAAATTCGAAAAATAGTTTTAAAATTCTACATAAACTTTTGTGTTTGTGTTTTGTTGAGCTTTGCCTCAAGTTTTAATCTTGTTTGAAAATTCATCATATGGCCCTAAAAATTACAAAACACCCAAAATCTTATAAAAATCATATAAAATTAAATAAAAAAAAATCCAAAAATTGCAATTTCAATTTCTATTTTTAGCTTTAAATATTTATTTTATCTTGAAAATGCTACCCACGACTTTAGGGCAATAATGTTATTTTAGTTTGCAATTTGGTCCTTACTGTGTATGATTTAGAGTTTTTAGCCTTGTTTGATTTTTGTGAAATAACAAAAAAATAGAAAGAACTAGAAAAATTATCAAATACACATGAAAAACCAGAAAACACAAAAATATTTTTAGATTTATTTTCTAAGTATATTTAGTCTAATAGAAAAAATAAAAAAGATTGTTGTGCTAGTTTTCTTTATTTGAACTTGCTTGCATTTATTTAAAAACTAAAAATTTTAAAAAACTAAGACCATGGAAAAAAATATTTTATTTTTGAAATGTGACTACTTAGTTATTTTATTGTGCTCCATGTGTTCGACCCTGGTGGCTATACAAGGTAAATAAAAATAGTGAACTGCTTATATTCTTTGATTGTTTGATTCATCTTTTGAGTGATTTTTCTTCTCGATTGAGCTCGGCTGATCGATTGGGGTCACAATGACCTCTAATTTGTATTGATATTTAACCCTAGTCGGTTGGCCACTCATTCATAATGGCGGCATTATCGAGGAGGACATCTTTGTAGTCTTATTTTAGTTGTGCTCATTATTTATATATTTGTTATAACTATTTCTATCATCTCTTCTATTTCATTTTTTGTGTGAGGAACCGCCCGAGGGATGCTTCCATTTTCTCTTGGAGGAGCCCGCATTCGAGGAGGAATAGAGGAGTAGGAGGACATAGTTTTATTAGATAGATAGTTATTTTTGCAAACTTTTTATTTTTGTAATAATTTTATTATTTGAGGCACTATTTCTAGACACAAAAAAATGGGGTCTGCTTCATCGAGTACCGATGTACTCAAGGGACCTCACCGTGGTTTTTCGTGATTTTGTTTGATCGCTTTTCTTTCTATTTGATTCATGAGGTTTTAGCCCTTAGATTTAGGACTTTTGTTGATTGTGACGTTATTAGTTAAGGCCCCACACCTAATTCTTATCTGTGCCTATAGATCGTAATCGGACTTAGCTAAAATAAATTGAAAAAGTTAGCTTGATAGGATACTAGACCACGTGTCGTGAGGTGTCACATACAACGCTAGCAGGACCCATTGTGGTGGGAACCGAGTGAATCCCATGATTGGACTCTGATTTTATATTTGATTGGAAACTATTGTGCTTCACATTATAGAAGTTGTTAGTCTAAGGCCAATTTGCTCGTACATCATATAGATAGTTTAATTCATGTTTTTCTTTTTATGTGGGGATCACCTTACATGTAGAGTGCTGGAGTCGAGTACACATTTCTATCCCTGCATGCATCATTGTGGTTGGTCGCGCATCTGCTTTTCCGACTTCTTCCCCCTATTTTATTGGACTCAAAATAACCAAATAAATCGAAAAATTGGTTAGGAATTGTTTTATTTTAGAAAAATACCTAAAAAAGTGAAAATAAAAAAAAAACTGGGACGTCCAATGCAAACTTGACCCTAAAATACACTTCACCCCTTCATTGGTAGTTTATCTGGAGCGAGAGAGTGACCCACACACTAGGTAGAGTCATTCCCGAGCTCTCTTCAGACTATTGGTTTTGTGGTCGGTTGTTCTTCAGTGAGGACATCACCGGGAAGACGGTAACCGGTCCAAGAATTCCTTAGCAGAGTTGATAGATCGGGAAGTAGGTAAATGGTCCGCAGTCCATACTGGCTGGGAAAAACTAGCCATAAGATTAGGCCAGTCTTTTGGGAGCATGAGGTTCCCAACAACTCACTTAATCGCTTGATAGATTCATTGATCACCTTAATAAAATATGACAAGATTAACGACTGATCTCTCACCATCATCAGCTCGAGTATTGAGTAGGTGAAAAATGGGTTTGATTTTTCAACATGTTTACATTCTAGATCTCATATTATAAATCCATGTATCCACATGATGTGGAGGAGGTCCCTAGGGTTGCCTTTGGCAGCACTGCTTTCCAGCAATCCTCTCCATTCATATAGGGTAACTTAAGAGAGCTCAGACCCGATCTTGGAACTTGAGTTCGCGACCACCCTGTCCCCCCTCAACTACCCTTCTACCAATCATGAGGTACTAGAGAATAGGACAACACAGTTATATGTTCATTTAATGACACATGAGTTGGGGTCTTTTGCCTTTAAAGAGACCCAAGAGATGGTCAATAACGAGAACCATACAAATGAGCAGCTGCATACTTGTTCCTGCGTTTTGGAACATGTGACCATCAACAAACGTTTTTAGCTTCCTTGGATACCATGCAGAAACAGACCAGGTATCAGGGAGCATTCATGGTCGATATGAGACGAGAGCTGACGTGGATGCAAGCCAGCCATGCAAAGCCACCGAGACCTACCGGTGGAGAGATACCACCCCAGGAGGGCAGAGAAGGATGACCTGAGGATCACTAGGAGCTTGCGAGATAGCCACACTCGATGAGGCAGTTGCACAACCTTGGTGCAACCCTCACCCACCAATGGATTCATCTACCAGAGATCTTGGGCGACTTCGAGCTTTGCCCCCAAACCATCCAGTTGTTGCCCAAGTTCCATGGGCTAGCGACCAAGGAGCTGCACCCTCCTCCATCTGCAGGAAGATGATGATTTGCAATAATGTCCATGATCGATTCATGGAGGAGGACACGATCAAGATGATTTCCTTCCCATTCTACTTAGTTGATAGAGCAGCCTACTAGATGAAACATTTGAGGAGGTATTTCACCACCTAGGAGCAGCTCTGGACCAAGTACTTGAATAAGATCCACTCGGCTGGACCAACGCAACACGAACCATGATCAACAACTTCACCATCATCCCAAATTAGCAGCTTCGCGTAGCTTGGGATCGATTCAGAGATCATCGATTGGTGTCCACATCACGAGATATTCAAGCCCAACTTTGTTCAGAGCTTCTTTTTTGGACCAACACCGAAGCTGTAGGGTCTACTTAATACCTCGTGTGGAGGGTCCAATTTTGATAAGGACAGAGACCAAATCTGGTCTATTTATGAGGAGATGGTAGAAAACTACACTGTGATGTCCCATACTAGAGTCTATACTCCCGGCAAGCCACTCCCACGGGTGATCTCATATCAGAGGATTGTATGGGTCGATGTCATTCCTTCTACTTCGTCAGCAACAACCCAGGCCGAGTCTTCAGCTGCCGACATGGGTATCATCAGAAAAAAGTTAGACGGCATCGAGATCATTGAGAAGAAGCAATGATGGGGCCTAAACCAGATCGATCAGTTGGTGCAGACTCTGAGTGACCTAAAGACTTAAATCATGTATCTCCAGGAGGCACAGGCAGCTTCCCATCCCCATCTCAGGTCACAGGTCGATCAAGGGAGCTTCTCTACCTAGCCTTCTGCCACTTACCGCCAGGTTTACCACATCCAGGTAGAGCAGATCAAGCTGCCCAACAGAGCTGAAACCACCACCATTTGCAGACACTCAGATGGTCATCTACCAGTCGAATCATCCCTGGCATCCCTTCCCTCTCCACACTTTGAGCACTAGCCATTGATGGAAGTCTATGGTATTTGGTTTGACCGATACCAGCAGCAACCAGGATCCTTCATTATCACCCAGGTCTCTGATGGTCCACTAGAGGTACCTCTTCCCAGCAACATCCTCAAGCTCAGGCAGGGCAGAGCATCCAGCAGCAACAATAGCCCCATCAATCCCAACAGTACCATCAACAGCATCAGGAGGGTCATCGTCGCTCAAATCGTGGACAACAGTGGAGGAATCAACAACAACCTCATTCTCAGTATCCCCAGCCTCCCCTCATTACCAGCAGCAGTCTCGATCTCATTTCCAACGAGGCAACCCGTTCGGTTCTCATGGACCTATCTATGACAACCCAGCCTTTATCGACCTCACTCCCTTACTTACTGACCAACAGACATCCTTCCGGTAAGAGATAGACGAATTCCGATAGGAGATTGGGGAGATTAACAAGGGAAAGGCCACTATACCTGCTTAGAATAAACCAAACACAAACAATTTGAAGAGAAATTCTGAGCAAGTATAATTTATAGAGAGTACCACTCCTAATGATACTTTGGATGATATTTCTTCCTATGTATTTGATCTTGATTTTATGACACTTAGGAGGGATAGGATGCCAATCGGTGGTGCCTCATCTGAGAAACGACCTCGTGGAGATTCTGGAGTGCCAAATGAGGATGGTAGAGGTGCTAAAGCCACTCATGATGATGACGATGACATTGGTGTTGAAGCCACCAAGTATGTTGATCCAGTCGACGGTACTGAGGCCTATGTGATTCCAGATGCAGAGGATGGTGCTGAAACCACCAGTATTCCAGTTGCTTGGACAGAGTGCGGTGTTGATGCTGCAAGATCAGATGTTGTAGGTGGTATGGATGCCACCATATCTCCTACAGTTGTGTTACCTCACTTTGTATCTCGGGACAAAAAAATACAAAAAAAACAGAAAAATAGAAAAGTCCAAAATATGAATAAAAGAAAAGGTTTATATATCTCATGTGAGTCCATCTATATTACATGATGATATTGATATGGATTCCAATCTACTACATGCTCCAGAACCTATTTCTTGACTTTCATCTCTCTGGAGAGAGTCCCTCCATTTCCCTCCTTCAAGCACATAGCTTAGGAAAGGGGAACAAAAAATCCAAAAAAGAATCATCAACTTGAGTTCAGCCAGCATGTGATTGATTGATTCCATATACAACTGACTCTACAGGAGGCACTAGAAAACATCGCCCTCTTCCATAAGAAATTGAGAGCGAAGACCACCATCCGTATGAAGAGGAGGAACCACAATGCAGAGATCCATGTGCTTACTCGTACCACTTGATTCGCCATTCAAAATCGATTTCCAACTAAGATACTGATGGCTGGATCTCATATGTCAGATGCCATATCCATGAGTAGAGGTTCAATCATATCCTATTAGACAATGGGTCTTCTATTAACATTCTTCTGTCAGCCTTACTCGATCGATTCGAGTTTGTCCCTCTTCGATAGAGCAAGACAGTCCTTTAATTTGCTGATATATATGTCAAGAGACCTAAGAGTTATTGAAGGATGTGGTCATCACATTCAGGGCTAGAAATTCCCCATCGACTTTGTTGTATTGGAATGGATCCTAAGTCTGTGACAGATACACCCATCATAGTAGGACACCCATTCTTGGACACAACCAAGGCATTGTTCAATCATGATAATGGAAGGTATTTTTGTGTTGAGGGTGATTGTGTACAAATAGAGACATCTAGGAGACCAGAGTGAAAGATTCAGCCTGCTTCGAGCAGTCTAGTGATTCAGAAATAGATGACAAAGGCAGAGCGAGACGTCCACTAGGAGTGCGACTTTGTTATCATAGATGATGAACCATTATGGTCATACACAACAACATAATCCCTTGTCATGCCTTCAAATACTGCTAACTTGTAGATTTTGGCATACGAGAGCTTGGAGAGCACACTCTTGGCACTAGACACATTAGAGGTTGATGATCGTGGATAAGATAATGAAGTAGAGTATATTTCATATTCTTCTGATTCAGGTCCCTCAGATTCAAGCATCGATTGGGATGAATTTTATGATTATTTGCCATATTTGATTCCTTGAAAGCCGACAGCAAGAGTAGAGAGCGAGCTAGTTTAAATGATATATACACCAGTAGGGCATCCTTTGTCAGATTTACAAAATTCAACGAGAGTTCTCATACGAAGATCTGGTAGCCTTCACTCCTACATTTCAGAAGATAGATTTGTCAGCTCTCACATATCCAGAACTGAAGACTTACTGCTGAATATGAAGTACAAACTAGTTACAGGTGAGCCAGAGATGTTCCTAGTCATTATCTCAGCAGATTTGACTGGAGATCAAGAATCTTGTTTGATGGAGGTTCTGAAAGGAATTGCAAGGCAATTCGATGGACCATATCTTACCTCCAAGGGATAAGTCTGGCTCTGTGCTCCCATACATCTATCTTGTTGAGGATGCCAAGCCATCGTGTGAGTTACAACGACGACTGAAACACGAATCTTCAAGATGTGGCCATGAAGGAAATATCGAAGTGAAGGAGCGCCTATTTATATACCCAATCTCTAACTCCAAGTGAGTTAGGTTATTTCATGTGGTACCCAAGAATACGAATATCACCACAGTTTTGAGTGAGTCTGGAGAGGAGATAGGTACCAGAGTACCCACTTCATGAAGGGTCTTTGTGGACTATAGGAAATTGAATCAGGAAACCAAGAAGGATCATTTCCCGTTGTTATTTATTGATCATATTATTGAGAGGCTACCTGGGAAGAGTCATTATTGTTTCCTTGACGGGTACAACAGATACAATCATGTGTCCGTAGCACCCGAAGATCAGGAGAAAATGGCATTCACCTGTCCGTTTGGGACATATGCCTTTATATGTATGCCTTTGGTTTATGTAATGCCACACCTACATTCCAAAGGTGCATTCTTTCCATCTTCTTGACATGGTGGGTGACTTTTTAGAGGTCTTCATAGATGATTTTTCACTCTAGAGCGATAAGTTCGATGCTTATCTTGACTGCCAAGACCGTGTACCTCAACGTTGCATAGAGGTCGATCTTTGGGAGAAAAGTCATTTCATGGTGACCCAGGGGACGGTTCTTAGCCATATCCTCTCCAACAAGGGAATGGATGTTGAATCAACCAAGGTGTATATCATCAGGAAACTAAATACACCGTCCAATTTCCATCACTTGCGATATTTTCTGGGTAATGTTGGTTTCTATTGATGATTCACTCAGGATTTCAGTCGTATTGCCCGACCTCTAACTAATTTGCTGACGAAAGGCACATATTTCATTGTAGATGATAAGTGTCTAACGTCATTTGAGACTTTCAAAGGACTTGTTATCGAGGCCCATGTCCTTCAACAACCCGATTCGCCTCTCCCATTTGAGATCATGGCAGATCTGATTTTGCCATAGGGGTTGTGCTAGGATAGAGGAGGGATGGATTGCCATATGCGATTCACTATGCTAGCCGGACTTTGGATGTCGCTCAATGGAATTACATTGTGATAGAGAAGGAGATGCTAGATGTAGTCTTTGCTTTAGATAAGTTCAAATCATATATTCTTGGGTCTAGAGTGACTATTTTTATAGAACACACCGCCATCCAATAACTCCTGGCAAAGAAGGATGCCAAATCCATGTTGATCAGATGTATCCTTCTACTCGAGGAGTTTGATATTGAGATTAAGGATAAGTCTGGAGTCAATAATGTGGTGGCGGATCACCTCTCCTTATTAGAGAACCTTTAGGACTCTGATCAGATCGTACCTATCATAGAGACCTTCCCAGACAAGGTGATCCTTCCTATCACCTCGCTTCCATGGTACACTGACATTGTGAACTATATTGTCACAAAGAAAGTTCCACAAGGTTGGCCTAGACATCGACTTGAGTCTTTCCTTATGAAGGACAAGTAATACCATTGGGAGCATCCCACCCTTTATTATGAAGGGAGGGATAGTGTCTGGCATCCGTGTATTCTTCATGAGGAGCACCATAGCGTCCTCACATACTGCCACAAGCTTAAGGTAGGAGGACATCATTTTGGGAGGAGGACAACACAGAAAGTTCTCCAATCCGGCCTATGTTGGCCTACCCTCTTCAAGGATTCTGATGAATTCATGAAGAGGTATACTGACTATCAGAGGATGGACACTCGTGGATAGCGTGATTTGATGCCGATGCAGTCCATTCGCTTCTGTGAGGTTTTTTAACGCATGGGGCATCGATTTCATGGGTCTATTCCTAATAGTCAAGGATTTAGGTACATTCTACATGTTGTAGATTATGTGAGTCATTGGGTTGATGCCATCCCCACCCAAACTGTAGAAGCTAAAATAGTATGCAGATTTTTGAGGAAAAATATCATTTTACTGTTTGGGGTACCTAGAGTTTTGATATCTGCTAGGGGGATTCACTTTATCAACGACAAGGATCAAACAAGAAGATCAATATGACACTCCATGTCACCCTTAGACCAAAATTGACTATCGAGTTGACACTTCATATCACCCTCAGACCAATGTTCTTGCTAAAGTGTCAAACAAGAATATCAATATGATATTGTAAAAGGTTGTCAGACTGAAAGGATTGATCACAGCTTTTGGACTCGGTCTTGTGGGCCTATCAAACCTCCTTCAAGACAACTTTGGGTACATCTCCCTATCATATTGTTTATGGAAAGCCATGCCATTTACCTGTGGAAATCAAGCACAAGTCACTTTGGACTATCACTAAGTTATTATTGAATCCCAACAGTATAGGAGATCAGAGGAAAGCAAAGTTAGCAACCCTGGAGGAGTTGAGAGACACAACCATTTCGAGTAGCCTACAATATAAGGAGAGAGTGAAGATGTGGCATGTTTCTCATATTAGCCATAAACAATTTGAGCCAACTAGAGAGCATTGCTATTCGATGCTAGGTTGAAATTATTTCTAGGGAAGTTACAAGGAAATGGAAGGGACCATACTTGATCAGAAATGTACATGACAATAGAAGCATCGACATATCTGAGTTGTCACTGATTCCACCTTTTAGGTTAACAGTCAGCACCTGAAGACATATCTTGATCATGATTCGTTGATCGTTGACATTACCCCTATTCATTTTGCATGAGATGTGGCCTTTGACTCGCATCATTTGCATCTCATGCCTAATTTTCACTTTTCCTTCGCAACTGTATAGATCCAGTTTTCCTTATCATTCACTCTTTTGTCTAATACCTCACCTTCATCTTATGATTTTGCTATACTTAAGGTCCACTTTATCCTAAGTATGGGAGGTGGAGGTATTAAACATTTGATTATTTAGTTGATTCTTTTTTACTTCTATTTTTTTGCCTATACTTAGAGATGTTTTACCCTAAGTATAGGGGAGGTAAACCTATACATCCTATCCCTCAGTTTTCCCCTTGTGTACGGTTTTATACACTTAGGATTATTTGATCCTAAGTATAGGGGGATCACCGATTTCTATTTCTATTCATTATTTTATTCGTCGTTGTAGTTTAGCATTGTTTCCACTTCCTAATACTCAGCATGAGTTATGTCTTCCTTTCATCGCTTTATGATCACTGTGAGGACATCGTTCGAGCTAAGTACAGGGGGGTGTCGTATATATTGTATATATACATTAGCCATAACTCGTACTCTGTGTGAATATGTTAATAAATAATATGGATAAAAATCACAAAATTTTTAAAAAATTTCTTGTATATAAAAATCTTTCTTGTACATAAAAACATGTTTATAAAAAACTTTTGTAAAAACTATTTTTGCACAAATGTTTGTAAAAATGTTTTGATTATAAAGTATTTGTAAATATTTTTGTATCAAAATTATCTATATAACACAAATTTTTTTAAAAATGTTTAAAAAATAAAGGTTTGCAAAATGTTGTTTGTAAATGTTTGTAAATATTTTATAAAACATTTCCTTCTACCATGCATTCAGAAAATTTTCATAAAAACTTGCATATTTTTAAAATTTTGCATAAAATGAATTTTGTTCATATTTGCTTGTATATTCTTATGTTTCATAGTTGACATTTAAACATGTATAGAATTAAATCGAAAAAAGGAGATTGGTTAAGACCTTAATCTACTTAACTTCAGAGGAACCTTATAGGATTTCAGGTTAAGAATTTCTCAGGCCCATTAGTGACTTAATTCTTTAAGTCCACTAGGCTATGTTCACATGTCATCTTGATGAGCCTGAGCAGAACACTTAACAACACACGCATGACTCTCAAAGGTAATGGCTTGACTTGGACACGTACCTTACACATAGGTCAACATGACAAAGGTGATGAGGAGGTAGAAATGTTTGGCTTGGGGTAGCATACGAGGGTAGTACTTCTAGGCGGAACCTCTCATCTTCCTTTAGGGAAGGATGTGCACCTCAACTTGGTCTAGCGGTGTTGAGGTCTAAAGACAGGATATGTTGTACATATACACATAAGAATAAGTGCAAAATCAAGAAAACCACAAAAAAGTGGGAATTCTTGATTGAAAATAAAATGCTTTCTAGAGTGTATATAATGAATAAGCAAAGCTTATGTATACCATCTTCTCATCTCATGGAAGTTAGCATCAGGAGACTTAGCTACACTGGTTAGGCTCCAATGGATATGTGTCTACACTGGTCACGGTCCATTCTCTTCTTTCCCCCTCTTCTTGAGTTGGATGAACATGAACTTAGAATGGAATGCCTCGCTCCTTGAGGAAAGAGCTGCTAGATTGGGGAATTAGAGTTACCTTGTTGAGGGAGGTTGTTTCTTTGTCACTTCTAAGGTGGGGATCTACATATCACTTACACAGTATACGGAAAGATGCATAATCATTAGAGTTTGCTTATGTAGACATGTTCAGACCTGGTTTATTAAGGATTCTTGACCATAGAATTGTGGAACATGAAGGTTATTGAGTTTTAAATTTAATTCCCAATAAGGTTCCACCAAACTAATAATCCAAAGGTCTGACTAAGCTCCATACTTCAATTTAATGAATATAAGTTTAATAATCAACCTTGATTCTTTTCTTTTTATTTTTATTTTCACTTCTTTTTTAAATAAGTGTTTTGTGAGGGACTAGGGTGTGATGAATCCATGATTCTCACTCTGTATTCTTTTATTTTACCTCTTCTTTTTAGCAAAAGCACATGTAACTACATGTAAATTCAACAAATTACTTTCTGCATGCCAGTCTTAATAATGCATAATTACCATGTATTTTGCAAAATAAATGAATAAAGGAAAAGGAAAAGAAAAAGAATGATGTATTTAGAATAAATATGGAGTTACCCAAACCCCAAGAGAGGGTCAAGTCTTGACCTGATCGTAAAATAAAATAAGTAGAGAGAAGGGTTCACTATTTTTGTACATATCACCTATACTTATATATAATATTTATTTATTATTGATAAAATAAAATTTGTATATAACAATAGAAATAATATAAAAATAAAATAAAAATCATAAAAATAAAAAAAAATAAAAAATCCATCAAACCATTGTATAAAAAACACATGCACATATTGCATTCACTATTTATTTCACGCCATTAAATAATTTATAAAAATAAAATAAAAGTTATTTTATTCCAAAAATCATGTTGTAAATAAATAAAAATTAAAATAAATATATTTTTCTAGAAATAATAAAATAAAAATACTTATACATAATACATAGGTATATTATACCTTATATAATACTATATATTATACATACTTTATTTTATTTTGTATATAAAAAATCACAGACAATAGTTTGTAAAATAACAAAAAAATTTAATTTTACATATTTTAAATAATTTATTATTTTATTTTCAATTTATTTTATTTTTCGAAGTCATTAATTCTGATTAGTCCAACTAGGATTGTTGATCCTGGTCAATGTCCCTTTTGTGCCAGGTCAGGTCGCATATGCCTCGCTAGAGCATTTTCTCTACCTTTTAGCGCTCGACTTAGTGCTCCAATTGACTCCATTTGCGCCTGATGGAAGCTCAAGCTCCCATTATCCTTGCGAATCCCTAGGCGCAGCTGGATCTACCAAGGGTTCCGCAGATGCCTCCGACCTTCTTGGACCCTTGGCTTTCTTATAAATTGTGTCCTCCACCTTTTGCACGAGTTATCTCGTCCCTCTCACCACCACAGAACTTGAGACACATTCCTCGTAGGGACAGTTATTAGAGGAATGCCTTAGGACCATCCGGAGGTGCCTAGAGACTCGTAGCTCACAACATGGTCGGAGATCTGTAGCATGAAGCCTCCCAGCCAGCTGTAACTTGATTGAGGCAACAACCTTCACCGCACGATATCCTGACATTGTTGAGATTCTCATAATCTTTTGGTATCACCCATTTCACCCTTACTTCCCATTTCATTCCATCTTCCACTTTATACATGGCGCTGCTTCTCAGCTCCGACTAATCTGTCAGAGATCCATCTCGACCACCTATCCATTCAGATCGATGCCAGAACTCACCTTCCATCTTCTTATGCCACAGATTCCTCTTGAGGCTCGACCATCAGGTCATGTTTAGGTCGGGTCTCCATCCCCTTATTCGTCAGAGACCCAAAAATCCATTCCCCATCACTTCTTTTATTTCCAACTGCAATAACCAAGACCAGAGCATAGCCCTGAGTCCCCTCTACCCCTTGCCGGTTCATACGCGCACAAGGAGAACACTTAGGATCCTCAGCTACTCAGGCGGAGCTGCTCCAAAAGCCCCTACATCGTCACACATATCCAGCCATTGCCACCACCATTCGAGCACCCAATCTGATGCGGAATAGCCTCACAACGTGGCCGGGAATCTTTGATCCTTCATCGGAGCGTCACATCCCCTCCGGTGCTCGATTGAAGTTCATCGGTGTCTTGTTCTTACAAACCCTTTCTCTGTCAATTGATTAGCCCGCTCCTGCCAAATTCAATCTGAGCCACCAAATAGAGCAACTTTGGGACTGTTAGATCTGATGCACCTGACGCATCTGATGCACATGTTTGAGATGGAATTTGAATTGTCAAATCTGCAATAGTGGATTATCAGAGACTTACAATAGTGATTGCCTCTACGTGCGCCACATGCCCTTGCCCTGGGTATATTTCACTTTCCACCCTGCATGTTAATGCTTTTATATTTACTCCATTAAGTAAATGTTATAGTTAAGAATATTTCCAGTTTGGACCTCACAATTTTTGGTATTTGCGTTTCAGTCCCTCTGAGTATGAAGCACGTATGTACCTACGTGATTTCTGGGTTATTTTCTGCTCGCCACCCACCCTGCAGATCTCAATGATGTGACAACACATTAAACAACACTGTTGTTGCTGCCCTTGGGGAACACCTCCTTTTCTTCCTGAACTCATGCGTTGATAGTGCATGAATGAAATGTTTTTAAAAATGACATTTGTTCCCCTATGCATCGTATATTGTAAATTTAAATGAATTGATTGGGATATTTACAAATTGAAACCTGAGCTTTCATATTGTGTTATTCTTTAGTCTACAAACTTAAAGTAATTGCAAATAAGTCCATGTGAAATGTGACTCATTACATGCTTTTTATCAAACTTAATAAATATTAAATTAATTCCAAAAATTGCCTAAAAATAACCATTAGCTCCTACTAGGGTGTAGTTATTATTGTGATTTTTGTGGATTGATTTAATTACATTCTCTAATTTTAAAATTTCAACCCCCCCCAAAATAGCCTCCTTTGCCTTAGAAAATTTATAAAATTTGAAAATTGCTTCAAAAATTCTATAAACTTTCCTGTGTCTATGTTTTGTTGAGATTTGCCTCAAATTTTAATTTTATTTTAAAATTCATCATAAGAACCCTAAAAATTACAAAACAACCAAAATCTTATAAAAATCATATAAAATCAAAGAAAATCCAAAAAATGCAATTTCAGTTTCTGGTTTAGCTCCACGTCTCTATTTTATCATAAAATTGCAATCCATGATTTTAAGGCTATTTAGATATTTTGAATCTACAAGTTGGTCCCGACTGTGCACGGTTTAGAGTTTTTAGTCTTGTTTGATTTTTGTGAAATCATAAAAACTAGAAACACCTATCGAAAATATTAAAAACATTTTAAAAACCACAAAACCTAAAACTATTTTTAGTTTTATAATGTATGTATTTTTAGCCTATAGAAAAATCCAAAAAGATTGTTGTGTTTGTTTTCTTTATTTGTACTTACTTGCCTTTATTCAAAAACTAAAAATTTGAAAAATAAAACCCACAAAAAATATTTTATTTTTAAAATTTGACTACTTAGGTCTTTAATCACGCTACTTCTGTTCGACCCAAATGGCTATACCAGGTAAATAAATATAGTGAATCGCTTACATGCTTTGATTGCTTTTATTCATCTTTTAAGTTGTTTTTCTTCTCAATTGAGCCCGAGTGATTTATTGGGGTCACAACGACCTCTGATTTATGATGTTACTTAACCTTAGTCAGTAGGCCACTCATTCACTTCGTGACAACATATTCCTCCCCTCCTTGTTGGCATGGAGAATGGACGAATTTGGGTGGTCCAAGTCCACCGAACTCCGCTCTGACGATCCTTCCTGCTCCATGGCTCAGGCCAAGTATGAGTTGATTTCTTCGCATTTCTTAGTGTAATTTCATTTCCTCGTCTTAGCTTAATCCTTAATATCAACTGCAAGTCAATTAGTTCATTTAATTTCTTAGATTTAGATCTGTTGAAGATTGCAACTCCAACCCTAATTCCACGTTGATTGTTCCTGTTTCGACCTGTTTTCGTTGTCATATCAATCCTCTACTCCTTCTTTGACATGCACACATATTTCCCCCTTTCATATCACATTGATCAAGGGTCATTGAGCTCATCTTCCATACCTGTTCCGAGCTTCTTTGTCCACCCATTTCACCTTGTTGGAAGATTTAAGATTGGGTCAAGGAGAATCCTAACGAACACCTCGATATTTTTGGTGTAGAAACCCAGTTCAAAAAACCCCTGCAGACGGAACCAAGTCCAAGTTAGGTCCCCATGAGACTCAGAGCTCATATCCCCTTCCGATGGGTCCTAGATCCCATTGAGCCCACATGTAGGTGTGGAAGTCTCCAAGAACTTTTGGAACTTAATAGAGAAGGAATTAGATGTCGGAGATGAATGGAATCCACAATCAAAGTTTGCCCAAGCAGTTGTTCTTCTGAGTTCCTTGAGCCTGCCTCACCGTTGTTGGATCAGAGATACAACCCAAAACCTAATCTCGGTTGTCCACTCAAGAGGCGAAACAACGATCTCCTTGGTCTCATGATCGACGCATGTTGCAAGATCCGTGCCATTGATCGGAACTTTTGGGAAAATTTATAAGTAACCAATCTAGAGTTTTGTATTTATAGTCTAGTCCTATAAATATTTGTGCATGTTTAAAACTTTCGTATATTTTTTTGTAGGACTCCATACTTATTTAATATTGCATAAAGGACATGTGCCACATCACCTCACATGGCCATCCACGTGAGGCACTTGGGTAGTTGCAAGGAAGCCTCCATGGGTTTTTGTATTTCTTTTTAGAAATTAAAATTGTAATATAAGGGTTGAACTTTGGGATAAATTACACTGAGACCTTTGTAATTATAATTTATTGCAAAAATAACCCTTAGAGGTTGTTTATTTTATTCTTATATTTTATTTTGATTAATTAACTTCTACATACTATAATATACGCGAAAATTATTGAACGTGCCATATATATTGTTCGTTCGCACCACTTTTATTTTGGTATTTGCTTGCATTTTCCCCTTTTATTAAAAATATGAATAGATCCAAATATTATCATCAAGATATAAAAATACAAAAAATTATAAAATATACTTTAAAAATTCCAAAAAAGTAATATATATTATGATATAATATATCTCTAGACAAAAATAACAAAATAATATAAAAAACTAAAAATTCAAAACCCTAAAAATCTATAAAAACCAATAAAAATTTCTTAAATTCAAGAAAATAAAATTTTCCTTCTATCTTTTTATTTATATTATATAGTATATATTAAAAATTGTTATGGGAAACTTTTGACTTATTACTAATTTTTAATACCCCAAACAATCTGGCCTATTTAAATAATACATGTTTTGGCATTTTTAATACATTAGAAATACGTATCAATAATAAAAACTTATACAAAAATCTAAAAAATAGAGCAATATTATTAGAAACGAAAAAAAGTATTTTGTAAATTTTAACTATATTGATATATAGTTAAAATTATAGAACCTATATTTATTATAATACTTATATAAACTTTGTTATTATTAATCATAAATATATAATATATATTTAAAACCTTTAAAAAAATAAAAGGACTATTCATGTATATATTTCGCTATATTTTCATATATTTATTATATATCCTTATATATTATTTGTAATATCCATATTATTATATATGTTATATCTTTAAAAAGAAACTAAAAGAAATGCAAAAATTGAAAAGAAAATAAATATAATAAATTTTAAAATATTAAAAACAAAAAATAATAAAAAATAAAAAAGTAAATAAAATTAAAAATCCATAAAAATAAGAAAAAGTACAAAATAATTATTGTTGATTTTTACTAATTAGTAATAATTATACCTATCCAGTTTGCTCTCTATGGTTCTACCCCTACATTTGCTTGTTATATACATCATATGTAAGGTATATTAAATTTCACCCGCATTTATTTATTATTTTATCATATATCGTGGGTTGATTGCTGATGGTTAGTTGAGATATGTTACAAGTACCATGCATCCTCTGCAATGTTGGATCAAACTTGTCAAACACAGCATGCCCTCCAAGACTAGGTGATAGGAACCCTTGTCAAAACCCCTCCATCAGTGGGTTGCTCAAGGAATAAGGGGAATGGAGGATGGAGTGCAAATGAGAAAATAAGGGGTGTCTCGTGCTTCTTACAAAGTTAGAGAGAGGGAATGAGTGTTGACATGCAGGTCAACAACCCTCGAGTTCTCATTGGTCGATGTATGACCAGATGAGACAAAAAACAAAAAAGAAAACTTATAGATTCAATAGTAATTAGTAAATGAATTTATTAACTAAAACTTAAAACATGAAAATTATTTGTATATTTCAAACTTTTTTATCATGATATTTATTTATTTTTACAACATTATTTGTAGGATGTAAATATTTACATGTATATTGACACGTACATATACATATATTTTCTGTATTTAATTTTACTTTATCTTTTTATACACGATCATATTTACATATTGTATATATATAGAAAATTATTAAATACATATTTTCATATTTTTAATTTATTTTTATAATTTTATTTATGTATGTATATAATTACATATTTGTACATTATAGGTATAGTGTACCTATATATTTTAATGTATTATATATTTTAATGTAATTTTACATATTTGTATATATGTTTATATCTTGAATATGTTTTAAATAATATTTAGAGTTATTTAAAAATATAATAATATTAAAAATGTAAAAAGTACATTATACTACTATTTTTATACAGATACATAATACAATGGTACCCGAGAAATCTTGCTTTTGTATCTTATTAACTCTATTATTAGTGAAACACCCTTCATTTGATAGATAAATTTATTTGGAATGCAATGGAGGTGAGTTTGGTTCAATTTGAGTTCAGATGGAGTAGAAATTGATTTGTGAAATTTGGTTTACGACTTCCATCTGTGTGTCCCATTTGTACTATGCATGATTTTATTGGTTATTATTTTTATTATTTTCTATACATTATCATGGACAAGTTTAATGTTGATCATTTACTTAATTTATGTGTAATTCATAAAGAATAAAGTGATGTAAGAATGTATATTAACAAAGTGTAGATTTAGGATTTTGAAGTGTCTATTTGGCCCTTATCTCCCCCTACATTATTTTTTGTCAATAAAGTCAATATTAACATGGTCCTGGGTTTTAGGGTTTTCAATATCTTTGATATTTCATTTATTTTTCTTTTATTTATTTCTTTATTTATTTTGAATTTAAATATATATATATAATTATACATTAATTATAGATGAAAAAAGGATGATTATTTATACAAGTTAATTGTAATTGCAGGCATTTTTATAGGGATTTAATTATAAATGGAAGATAAAAGGTAGATGAAAAACTATTCATCTAGTACGATAGGCTCGAAGAACAGAATCAAGAAGTTGAGATGAGTTCTTCCTATCTGACCGTACATGTTTCTATAGAATTTTCTTGATACCCCTATTAGATTATTCAACAAAGGCATTTAATTGTGGGTGGTAATGAGACATGATAACGTGGTACTCCTTCACAAGTTTCTTTACTTATCTGTTAGTGAAATAGCTACAACCATCTAAAATTACGATATTGGGAATTTCCAACTACGAGATAATGTAGTTCTTGAGAAAGAGACAAAGAGTTTGAATATCTACAGATAGAGCGGTAGTTGCCTCCACCCAACAACTCATACAGTAAATGACAACTAGTATATATTCATATACTTGAATGCTAGGAAATGGACCCATAAAGTCAATGTCCCAAGAAACAAATAAATATGAGATTTGAATGAACTTCAGTGGCATTGAATCTTTGGACTTGATGGTTCGTCATAATTTTCGACAATCGATGCAACCTTTCATATAAGCTGGGGCATCCTTGAATAGTGTGGGCCACCAAAGGCCACACAACAATGTTTTCACTTCCATTCGATTTTTAGAATGGTGTCCTCCTACTTTGAGAATATGACAATGCTCAAGGATACTAGTGTACTCTTGAGGAATGCACCAATGCCAAATGCATTAGCACCTTCAATGAAAAGTTGTGGATCTTCACACTGAGAAAATGAATATCGAGCAAAAACCTGTAAATTTTTATTCGCATCGATACTTGTCAAACTTTCACAGGTATGATATAGTTCACAATATAGGAATACTAGGGAGGAGAAGAAACACTTAAGATAGATTCAATTTGAGTGGTTTCTATAATCAGTGCACTACTCAACGGACTCTCTAAACATTTGATTCTGGATAGATGATACGCTACCACATTTTTGACTCTAGGTTTATCTCTTATCTCTAAATCAAATTATTAGAGTAGAAGGATCTAATGGAGTAGACATGATTTTTCATCCTTCTTTTGCTGTAACTACCTAATAATAGGGTAGTCAATATAAATAATTACTTTTAAACCAAAAAGATGCAAATGAAACTTCTTGAGGGAGAAAATCACAGTGAGCAACTCTTTCTTTGTTATTGTATTATTCTTTTGGGCTTCATTTAATTTTTTACTGGCGTAATGAATGGCATAAGGCAATCCATCCCATCGTTATCCCAACACAGCCTCAATAGCAAAATATGATGCATTTGTCATGATTTCGAATGGAAGACACCAATCGGGTGGATGTTGAATAGTCACCAGAGTAACCAAATCTTTCAAATGATTGAAGGATTGGAGGACTTTATTATCAACAATAAAATATGTCTCCTTACCTAATAGTTCTATGACAAGTTGGGCAATCTTGATGAAGTAGGGGATGAATCTTCTATAGAAACCAACATGCTTGAGGAAAGACCTCACATTTCTCACAATTGTTGTTGGATCAAGTTTTGCAATCAAATCCACATTTGCTGAGTTGAATTGAAATCCGTACCTCATTTGGAGATGACATTGGCCAACATATTTCTTTTAGTCACCATGGAATGACTCTTCTCCCATGAAAGCTCGAGATTTACTTCATGACATCTCTTTAGTACTCATCTAGATGAGCAAAACATGCATCAAAACTATCACCACATATCGAGAAATCATCAATAAAAAAATCAAGAAAACTACCCACCATGCCGGCGAACAAATCCAACATAAGCCTTTGGAATGTAGCGGGTGCGTTGCACAATCCAAAGGGCATCCTCTTAAGGGCATATGTACCAAATATACAAGTGGAAGTCTTCTTCTCTTGATCTTTTGGGGTGATTAACACTTGGTTTTACCTAGAATACCCATCCAAGAATCAAAAGAACTTTTTTTATGTTAATCAATCAAGAACTAGATCAATAAATGGTAGAGGAAAGTGATCCTTCTTTGTAGCTGAGTTCAATCACCAGTAATCTACATAGATGTGCCATGATGTAGGAACTCAAGTCGAGATCTCCTCTCATTAGTCATTAGTAACCACCATAATCATGAATTTCTTCCGAACTACGTGTAATGGGATAATCCATTTCAAGTGGGATTTAGGACAAATAAAGCTAGTATCACTTCATTTTGTTATCTCTTTTATGACAACATTCTAGATATTGGGATTGATCCTATGCTAAAACTCATGGGACAACTTTCTACAATTCTCTAAATAGAAATCGTTTGAATACTTGGTCAAATTTGTTTCTTAAAGATCTTAAACGTTCCAACCAAGTGGATTGTGGTTATTCTCTAGAATCTCTAGCAAGCGAGATTTTTTATCTGTGGTCAATATTAAGATAATGATGACCAGATACATTTTGATCTTACCCACAAGGAAGGCATACTTTAAATGTGTTGGAAGAGACTTCAATTCTGGTGGAGTCTGAGTCAGCTTCTCAATTATTTTTGAAATAGTTTTACTTATCGATGCATTATCTGACAATAAGGTGTTGTCCACCTCTATCACTCTTGGATTAGAAATAAAATATCGAACATATCTGCAATGGATTATTCTTCTTCAGTTTTGAATGAATTTTTATCAAACAAATCGATAATCTCATCATCATTAATCTCCCTATCAGCATAGGAACATAAGTTGAATGTGCTTTCCAGGTCCTCCTCTAGAAAGAGGATTTCCTGTGTCAACATATCATTCAATGACGAATCTGAATTTCTGATATCGTAAACAATGTCACTATATTCTGCATTTTATTCTAGCTTACTTTTCTCAATTGTTCTCTCTACGGCTTTTGGCTCGGTGATCATGCCAATGGTAAATTTATCACTAAAGGTGCAAACTTCTTCTTCATAGACCCATAATAAACTACCATTTTTTCTATTTGAAGGAATGCCCGGCCAAGTATGATCGGGGTCTTGAGTAATGGTCTATAGGAATCTATGTCTAGGACAACGAAGTGCACTTGGAATTTTATATCATGCATGGTTACGATTAAATTTCTAGTAAATTTAGAGGTCTCTTAATGGAGAAATTAGCAAACTGAAGGATCATTCTAGTTGGTTTAAGTAGACCGAGGTTGATTTCCTTAAGAAATAATGTGAACATGGGGTTAATGGAGAAATCGCTATCAAGAAAAGATCGCTCAAAAATCTGATTGAAAAATTCACATCTGATTAAAGCTCTCCTATGTCTTTTTTCTTATTGGGAGAACATTGATTGCATTCATAGTACACATGTTGAGGATGTTTATCGCTGATATGTTGCATCTACTTTTGTGGGATTGATGCTTTAAAGTACAAGTCTCTTTCAATCCTTTTTTAATAACGGGCATGTACTCCATGGCTTTCAATAGCGACACTTCTATAAAGATATTCTGTAGAATTTCCACAATGACAATATCAGACAATGATGTTTTAAATTTTTTGGTTTGTTTCAAAAGTTTTAATACATATGGAAATAGAATATTTACATAACTAGAGATCTTATTTACAAGAAATCATTTTTTTACAAAATGGGTAAGTAAAATACGTATAATCAACAAGGAAAACTAGAAGCTAGAAATCCAACTTCAACGATAGGCACTGGAGGTGCTGCTAGTGATAACTTCTCTTTGGCTTGCAGGGATTATCCTTGTCTTCTATTATGTTTTTGGTACCTTTGGTTTTCTTGATTTTTTTTGAATTTTTGACTCTTGTGTGACTCCTCCCCCTTCCTCACCCATACCGGCTACAGGATCATATGGTGCAGAAGATGATAATTCACCTTTAGAGCTTTATTCTTTCCCTTAACGGTTGCAGATGGTTGCATGGTCCTACCGCTCTTGAGAGTCACAGCGTTAGATAACATAAATGGATTATTCATACCTAACTCTGTGGAGATGGAGGACATATCACTACTACATTCTCATTGCATCGGAATTTATTGAGATTCACCTGACCTGCGTGGGAATGATGTCTTTTGTAGTAGTGAGGTTATCGAGCTTTTGGCTCATCTTTGTCATGTTCTTCTCCAACTGAGCCAGGAAATCTAGTGCAGGGTTCACACTTGCAATCTTTAATGGTTTAACGGGCTAAGCTTACTAATTTTGATAGTAGAATAGAGGTGTGTTCTGGTAATTCTAGTAAAATAGATGCAGAGCATATTATTGGTATTGTTGAGGAGGAGGTAATTGATTCTGATATTGAGAAATCAGTAGGAGCTAAAGAAATTGATGTTGCTTATACACTGACTGCTTATAACTCTATCTCCATGTGTTATCTTGGTTCAGAGAATGGTGGTGAAGTTGGATTTGTTGGACATTTCTTTCACCTTAATAATAGTGGAGTAGTCAATTAACTGATGTTTGACCCTTCTGTTGTCCTCCAAGATAGGTCAAATGATGTTTCATTGCTCCACATGCCATCCACCTCTTGAATTTGTGGTGGAGGTGGAAAGAATTTCTCAATAAGTGTTGGGATCTCTGGATGGTACACGACCATCTATGTCTGATGTTGTAGAGATGGTGGTGCCTCATCAGGTGCGTGCATGTAATATATATGTGAAACGAACTGTGGTTGTCTTGAACTCTACTGCTGAGATAGTTCTTTCAGCTCAGTAGATATCTTGGTAGATTCAATTGCAGATTGGCATTAGTTGATCGAGCTCACCAAGAACTCCAGCTAATTAGTAATCTAGTCAAGCTTGTCCATATTCTTCGTTCTTTGTTTGATCATAGATGATTTCTAGGTCATGTAATCTCTTATTAATGAAGTCCACTTTGGATAGGTAGTTGCCAATAATACTAAGATTCAAGATCTCGTTCCCGTCCTCTACATTTAAATCTACCATATTGATAGATTTGTGGAGGATCTACAACTGTTTCTAAAATGTGTAGGACGAAGATAATGTGGTCGATCCCTCGACCATCTCCTCGAAGATTTGCCAAATGAAATCTCCATCCTTAACTAAATGGATCTCCATATACGGCATCTACCAGCCTATGCTTGTTCGAATTCACTCCCCCAAAGAAATTTTGGACCAGGCTGGTTCGGGATATCATGGGGGCACTTCTCCCGTAAGTCATTGAAACATTCCCATGCTTTGTGAATAGGCTTATGGGAAAGCTATGAGAAGTTTGAAATTAGGGATCTCGTCTGATTGAGACAACCTAGAGGACAACATTTATGTAGAAAGGTCAATGTAAATGCCTCCCAAGCCATCATCAGCTTCAAAAAATGGTTTGTGGCACCTCGGGATCCCGGTTACCTGTTTACACAACATTTGCTTTATTAAAATTTCAATAGATCGCATAGAGTTTCAAAAAAAGTAGGGAAATTTTTTCTTGAGTTTGAATGACATTCATAATGATATAATAAGTCATATAAGGATGTGTCACCACAGAAACATTGCATTAATTCCCATATAGTACAACATATATCAAAAGGAAATTAATAATTTTATACATGTATCCCCAAAATATAACACAAGAGAAATGAAGCACAAAAGAGATACAGCTATTGTGTATTGTCAAAAGCAAAAATTGTCTGAGTACCTAGATAAAAGTCCTACTAATCAAGTATTGTGTTGTTGGTGCCTTCCTTGCCATCATGTTAGGGACAAGGAAACATCAACAAATGTTGAGTAAAAATATTAAATATAAAAAATAAACAGGAGTTTGAGTGGTTACAAATGGACGCAAGTAGACATATGATGATTTCATATAATAATTTAACTACTTGCTTGGAAAGAAAGTTATCTACCATACAACAAGATCAATGCATACCAATCTATTTATTGATTATGATATGTTGTCATAGTAAGAGTGGATACGAGCATGTCCTCTCATTAATATTATTTATAGGATGTGGTGATGAATCACTTAGAGATACAAATGATTGTTGATCTTTTGCACATCATGATCTTTTCCTCACCAAAATCTACTCGCAGAATAGTAAACAACTCAAGAGATGAAGAAGCCCCCTAAGGGACTCATCCATCTCATTTTCATAGTGGAAGAGAGGTCTAGGGGAATGCTCGACAAAACTCCAATGAGGCCATTGAGATGAGTGGGAGAGACTCTCTGGTCCGAGTCACTCCACTCTTTCAAAATTGTTGTAGGTACGGACCGATGAAGCATAAAGAAAAACCAAGTGTCCTCTAGCCTAGGGACCTTAACAGAAGTCAAGGTCAGCATAATTGTTCAAATCAAAACATGTGGATCCTAGAGAAGCGGAAAAATTGTGAGTTCGCGATAAAATTGGGGAAGGACCTAAGATCTAAATCCCACGCACTATGCGACCACTGCCCAAACTGGGCATTGTAACTCAAGCCTAGTTGAGGGTCATCACACCCTCGTGTGGTCAAGTGTAAGAGGCACCTTGACTGGAACAAATATTTATCATCATTGATGCTTATCAAAACTTATATTTGTGTCATCATCCATTAACAAATCAAATGTGTACATCGACTAAATGTTTTAGAAAATAGCAATAGCTACATGTTTAATCTTTCATGGGTGCATATAATACATGTATGGTTAAATATAGAATGTTGAATAATGATATTGACTGGACGAACATGATTATGGCTGATTCAAAGTACAACTAATACGTAACGTGAAACCAAACTCCTGGATGTAAGTGTAACAAGTTCTTGGCATATGAAATCAAAGTCAACATGGATCTAAGAAAAGTTGGGTTCACTAGAATCATTATAATATCAATTGATCTTGGCTTACAATCATTTGAAAATGTGCAACCGCTACCTTGGCCAATCTGGAAATGCAGGGACAAGATAGTTCCATTTCATATTGACCAAACTTTGTTATATAGTGGGATCGGAAGCCTATCCATCAATTACTTGAGTTAAAGTGCACACTAAGATATACTTGAACTAATCTCATCTTTGAACTACCAAAAATTCCCTTTAAACTTCTAGTGAGTGATACATTGTTATTAGATCTTCATGACATGAGTATACATGTGACATTGATCATATGATGCAGTATAGAAAGAAATATGAAGAATGCAAAAAAATATAATATGTGTGAATAGAAGTCTACTCTTCAACCCACAACTAAAATTTAATACTAACTGAGAAGTATATTCAATTATCAGCATGCACCCAACACCTAGAGGAAAAAATAAGCAACTTTCCTATAATTTGTATACTCTGCTTATAGATAATCTAAATGAAAACAACCTAATTGGAAGGGTCATATGAAGGAAAAGACAAAATTGCGCATGAACAGTTTCCACATCTATCAAAACAAAGTCAAGCATGCAAAAAACATATTAATGCCAAGATAACTTAGCAGAATAATATTACAATCCAAATCATAAGTGAACTCTAATCAACCATTCTATCCAGCATCTAATCAACAACAAAACATGAATACCCCCCCCCCTCATTATTTCAATTATTCTGTATCTAATCAGTAGCAGAAACAAGAATAAAATTCCCATATTTTTCAACCATTTTACTAAGAAAATCAACAGATAAACATGCAAAAAAGTCTCCAATTTCTCAACCATTTCTTAATGACTGCAAGAAAATCCCCAATTTCTCATTCATTTTACTAAGCTAATCATCAATAGAAATTTGCAATAAAATCATAAATTTGTAAACCATTTTACTAAGCTAGTCAACAGTAGTAACATGCAATAAAATCCCTAATTTCTCATCTATTGTTTAAGCTAGTCATCAATAGAAACTTGCAATAAATCCCTAAATTCTCAATCATTTTACTAATCTAATCAACAGTTGAAACATACAATAAAATCTCCAATTTCTCAACATTATACTAAGCTAACCAACAATATAAACATGAAAACAAATCCCCAATTCTTTGCCATTTTACAAAGCTAATCAACAGGAGAACATACAATAAATACTCAAATTTCTCAACGATTTTATTAAGCTAATTAGCAGTAGTAAAATGCAATAAAATCCCAATTTCTCAACTATTTTATTAAGACAATTAGCAGTAGTTACATGCAATAAAATTCCCAATTTTTCATTCTTTTTACTAAGCTAACTAACAATAGAAATATGAAATAAAATCCCCAATTTCTTAACCATTTTACTAAGTTAATAAGAAGTAGCAACATGCAATAAAACCCCTTTTTCTTAGCCATTTTACTAAGCTAATCAATAGTAGAAACATGCAATATATCCCAAATTTAGAAGTCATTCGGTGCTAATCAGTAGCAGAATTTGACACTAAAACCCCCAATTTTCTTCACCAATCAAAAGCAATTGAGAAGCACACACATGAAAATTAAGAAAACTAAAAATCTAAGTCTCCTCCATTTTACTAAGTTTAAACAACAGAAATTCAAAAATCAACACCCCTTCAATTCTCTAAAGAATGGAAGAGTAGAATAGAGTAGAAGAAATTTCATGAATTTGCAGCAAAGTGGAGATATTATTGTACCAGAATCCTTCCCAAGGGAGGAAATTGATTAATGTCAACAATAGTAGCAACAGTAGCAACCAAGGAAAGGAGAATGGGATTCTCTTGATGGTAAGACAGCGAGAGGAAAAGAAGAAGAAGAAGAAGATGATGATGATGACGATGATGATGATGATGATGATGATGATGATGATGACGATGGGTATGGGGGAGAAGAAGGGTGCTTTTTGGTGATATAAATAAGAAAGGGAGGAAGGGAATGTGTCAATTTTTGAGGAAAAAGGGAAGGTATTGAAATTTGGAGGGAGGGTGGCGCATGTGTCCCCTCCCCCCTCTTTTTTTTTTTCTTTTTTTCCTTTTTTATTATTGATGAAAATCTAAATCATCGCCATAATCACCTCGAATTTCTAATTCAAGCTTATAATGACATGTTTCGATTGTCCCAAAATGAATATCAAAAAGAGTCTAATATTCATATTTTTTGACATAAGATGGGTTCAAAAATCAGAAAATATGATTTCGATTTATATTAAATTTTGCAATTAAGTTTGTTCAAGCAACCTTCGATCGACAAACAGTTAATTCCATTTATTCTGATTCGTCGAACGAAAATTAGTGATGGTCTCTATTTATTTTGTTGTTCGAATCACATCACTAACTTTTTAGGTGACATGTCATTCAATGTGTTTGGTTTTTTTGTTAAAAGTATCCGAAAAGGATCCAATTCGTAATCTACAAATCGATCCATGTTTATTTAATATTAAGTGAATTTTTTATTGGGTCCCACAAACCAAAGTCATGTCAACTTTGATTTCTGATTCAGGTAGCTTGGATATGAGCATTACATATATAAAAACCTTAAAGGGAGTCTCATCTTTGAGACTCATACCAAGATGATAGTGATTATACATTCCATCTATGTTTTATATGTGGTTTTGCTTCATAAAAACCTCAAAGAATTTTGAACCCATAAAAACCTTAAAAGTGAACAAGCCATATCTTAAATCATATAATCAAATGGGTCTGTTGTGGAAGTCACCTGAAAAGAGTTGTGGGTATCGTGCACACATATATGATTTGGTCTCCTATGTCTCCCCTTCAACACCCTATCAGTGCCATAGCACTTTAATTAGGGGATCTCCTTGCAACGAAGCTTCTTCACAACACTACCCATGTCAAGATTCTTGTATCTGATGACGTGGTGAAAATCGTGCACGTATTTCTTCAGGTTTGATACATGCAAAACATCATAAATGGTCTATAGGTGTGGAGGAAGAGCAACTAGATAGGAAACCTTCCATACACAAGCAATAATACTGAACAGACCAACATATCGTGGCACTAACTTGCCACTAACATCGAATATGCACTCCCTTCGTGGGATATACTTGTAATAATACCCAACTCCAACCTGTATTCACAGAGATTCATGAGTATGAATGATTAAGCCTAATGTCAAAAACCAAAATTTAAAGGTGATGGAAGAAGGTTAGAGGTTTAGCTGGAACTCCATATCTATCTTCTTTCAGTTTGCATAGCTCTTCTGGTTGCTCTGCACCATCAGAAACCTTTACCTCACAAGGTCAACATACTTTGTGTTCACCTCCAGAGATCCGCATAGTAGAGTACGTGGTCACCAACCTCATGCCAACTGAGAATCATAAGGCATTTTCGCCCGTACAGGGCCTCGAAAGGTTCCATGTCCATACTAGAGTGGTGGTTGTTGTTGTATGTAAACTCTAGCAATGGTAGGTGGTCTTGCAGACCGTTTACACTAAAGAGAGCATGCATGTAAGAAGTCCTCAAGCGTCTAAATGGTTCACTTGCTCTATCCGTCAGTTTGTGGATGGTAGGAAGAACTTATCTTCAACTTAGTCTGTAGTGCCAACATGAACTGGTGCCATTAGTGGGATGTGAAAATCGAGTCTCTATTAGACACAACCTCTTGAGGTATACCATAAAGCTTGATAATGTTCTTATTATATATCCTGGCCAACCGAGATGGAGTATATGTCATGTTGATAGGTATACAATGACCTGACTTGGTAATCCTGTCAACAACAACCCAAATAGAATCATGGTCACCCGATATCCTTGTAAGTCACATAAAAAAATCCATAGAAATGCTCTCCCACTTCTACTCGATAATGGGGAGAGACTGCGACAACCTTGGCACTCTCTTATGTGATGCATTGACTATTTAACATGTCAAACACTTGCTGACATGATGTGCCACATTGCATTTCATCCCATCCCACCATAAAATGTTTACATATATCAAGATACATTTTTGTACTGCCAGGATGAATAGATAATCATGAACTGTGTACTCCATCATGGATATCTCTACGCAACTTCTCATCATCCGACACAATGACCCGACCAACCTTCCACAAAATGGACTCCACCACCGCAAAATTATCACATTTGTCCTTAATGATACGATGTATCTGTCTCTGATATCAAGATCTGTACGTTGACATTCTACCATGTGACCACATAAGTTTTTGAATCACAGAGGCATGACAGCAAATATGGATACACTCTCATGAGGGTGTCAATAATTCAATGTTGCAAGCATATCCCATGTATACGATCATTTCAACATACCCTCTACATAAGCCCTCATGCAAAGTGCATCTGCCACCACCATTTCATTTACCGGGGTGGTAAGAGATGTTGCAGTTGTAATCCTTCAGTAACTCAGCCATTTGTGTGGCCTCATGTTCAACTCCATTTGATCGAAAATGTTCTTAAAACTCTTATGGTCCATAAAAATATCAAAGTTCACCCCATAGAGATAGTTGCATCAGATCATCAAAGTGAAAACAATTGCTGACAGCTTGAAGTCATGGGTGGGGTAATTCTACTCATGCGATCACAACTGATGTAATGCATATGCAATCACATGCCTTCGTTGCATCAGTAGCCTCAAATACATATGTGAGTGAAATCCAACTAGCTTCTCATGTACCTCTTCCTTCATTCATCTGATGAACTTCTCCAGATTCTCCTATGGAAATGTAACCATTGCTTGTGTGTAGCGGGATACCTAGGTGTAACGTAGAAATACTATCTAGTTATCATTCGTCCTTGTCTAAGATTAGCAAACAGCCAGCGCTAGGACTCCAACCACTACCCAGAGAAGAATGATATCTAAAACTAGTCTCAAAATTATACCATGTGGGCTCGTGCCCCATTTCAGACATTGTCACCCCCACCACCTCTTAGTGAAATCAGTCAAGGAGTGGTCTACAAAAGGTAACCACACATCTCATGGTGTGCGAATCATGTGGAGTACCTTCATTACTTTCTTCAACTACTTCTCTTCCTCATCAGGGGTCCTTGTACCTTCGAATTCGAGCACATTCGCTCGTTAATATGAGGTGAAAATTGGCTGATGCCTACGTACACAGAGTGTCGTGCATTATCCCATCTGAAAAAGATACGAGGTCCTTCTCCCTACCATTATCTCCATCATCGAGTCCAAGTACTATCATCCCCTCAGAGGGGTCATCAGTCTGTGGCTACTAATCCTCCACAAACTGAGGTTTCTCCTACGACGTTCAATCTTGAGATTGATGGTGGGTGAAGTTGGATAGCTCCTTAAATCTTATCTCTATGTGGGTATGTCTATCAACTATCTCGATATGTTTGGCTAAGACCTGATCTTGCTGGCCCCTCATAGCAGTTTGTTGTTGCTGAATGTATGTAAGTGCGGTCAATATACTCTCTAAGCGATCTGACATCTCCTGACCAGCCCTAAATATGATGGTTCTGCACAAGAACCAATATCATTACTCATAACGATGGTTGTTTGTGAGTATAACTGATTGTCCTCTTCACTTCATTATATTACTATATAGATAGTAAATGCAAAAGGTGACACATCTGGTCATTCAATTCTAATGTCATTCATTCCCTCTTAGACTTGCAATAAGTCAGAGTATTGTCGTTATCTGAGAAATCAATGCGATCAAAATTGTTGTGAATGTGTGTAACGGGTTACCTATGCTCTAATACCATTTTTTGTTGCTCCCGAGGATCTAGGTTACCCGTTTACACAACATTTACATTTTTAAATTTGTTATAAATAGCATCAAGTTACGAAAAAAGTAGAGAAAATTTCTCGTGAGTTTGAATGACATTCACAATGATATAACAAGTCACATCAAGTCATGTGTCACCAAAGAACAATGCATTAATTCTCATATAATATAACATGTATCAAAATAAAATTCATCATTTTATACATGTATCACCAAAAATATGGTAGAAGAGAAAGTAAGCACAAAAAACACAATTATATGGACAAGTCTAACCTGTGTACCATCAAAAGTAAATGTCGTCTGAGTACCCAGTAAAGAGTCCTACTAATCAACTACTTTGTTGTAGATGCCTTCCCTATCATCCATGTTAGGGACAAGAAGACATCAACAAAAGATGAGTACAAACAAATATTAAAAATAAACATGAGTTTAAGTAGTTACAAAAGAAGCAAGTATACATGTAATGACTTCATATAATAATTTAACTACTTGCATGGAAAGAATGTTATCAAACTACTCAGTATATTAATCCCTCATTCATTCACTATACTCCAAGATCAATGCTTAGCAATCTATTTATTGATTATGAGATGATGTCAGAGTAAGAGATGTGGATATGAGTCATGTCCTCTTGTTGATATTATTTATAGGATATGATGATAGACTACCTTGAGATATAGATGATTGTTGATCATTTCCATCTCATAATCTTTTCCTCGCCAAAACCTACTAGCGGAATAGTAACCAACTCAAGCAGTGAAGAAGCCCACTAAGGGACTCATCCGTCTCGCTTTCCCAGTGGAAGAGCTATATAGGGGTGACGAACCCGGAATTCGACCTCTTAATTATGATCAGCTGAATTGGATCCATCAAAACCCAATTGGATTAATTTATTAAAGAAGTGCAAGTGGTCGAATTTATTTTACTTGGACAAGCAAAAAGGTCGAACTCAAGGGCACAAGCCTATAAAGTATAAATTTAGACTCTCATTATATGTATTAAGTGTTGTATTAAAAACTCATAGGTGAATACACAACAAGACAAGCAATGCGGAGTGGAACATGAAGAACACATTTCTTATTTGATTTTTATCATGCAAAGATATGCAATTGTATAATAATGTAAAAATTCCCTTAATCAGATAAACCAAATGAGCAATAAATTGTGGTCAACTTCAGGGTCCAATGATGAAGCAAATTCCATTGATATAATTCAATGCATGATAAATCATTACAGGAGGGATACTTCATTATTAAAATTAATCATCAAAGTTGAAAGTGTTAAATTAGAAAATAATTCATGCCATCACAAATATAGTGAATCAAGCTTCGAAACGAGGCCAAAATCGACTAAAACAGATTTCGGATGCTCAAGATATTAAAAAAAGTAACCATGGGAATAACTGCAAAGAAAACATGAAATTAACTAGATAAAGGCTGCAAACAACTCCTTGGAAGGACCTAAATGCAAATAAAATAATGTGCGGGGAATAAATCACAATTATTAAACCCTGAAGGGGGTCATATGCAATTAATCCCAAGCGTGCACAGTATTCACGTGATATTGGACCTGTTTGTAAATTGAAGAAGAAGGTAGAGCCTCCCTGCAAATTACCCAACGCTCACGTGATTGGGCACATTAGGCTAGGCTCGGTAGTCGACGAAGGCTCTGGGTGTGGCTCAGTCCACACATCATCTGATGAAGCCCTGGCTCGGTTCGGGTGCTCCGAGCCTGGAAGCTCGAAATGGAGGTTCAGAGGTGGTGACATGGACTCCTATGGACCACATGATCATGAAGATCGGAGGGTGGCTCTAACTGCATGGGGAGGTGATGTGGTCGAAGGTAAGCCATTAGATGACCACTGGGAGGGTGCCATCAAACGACAACTGTACGCCTGGGGGATTTCTTCCTCCGTCAATGGTGGCGATGATATTAGATCTCCGATGAGGTTGCCGAAGCTCGGCCACCGTCCTCCAAGCTTGATGAAGCTCCAAGAAGCGACCTAGAAGGTGGGTGGCTGACTTCGAAGCAAGTTCGAGATTCTAGATCTCCTTGATGGTTGTGACGATGCTCTTATGCTGGAGACAAAGCTCGAGAAAAGAGCTCCGATGAAGCTCCGGCCATTGAAGACTAGCACCTACAAGAAGGTGAGTGGAGATAGTCAAAGTGTGAAGGTGCCTTGTGCATGAGAATTTAAGTGGAATGGGAGGCCTGTGGGGTGGAGAACGTAGCATCCTGGGTCATCTTCTCTAGCGAGGCAGAGAAGAGAGAGATAGTGTGGCCTGGGGTTATGGAATATGAGAAAGGTAAATGGAGGGTATGACGTGGATGGTTCAAGCGAGGCGTAGCATATAAAATGACCAATTAAACTATAATGTGCATGAATTATTGTAATTAATTCATATAAATTACAAGATTAAACAAAGAAGGATTGAAAGAACTTACCTGGAGCTTTGGGGGACGATGGGCCTAGGCTTGAGCTTCTAGATAAAGCTCGAGTCTTCGCTGAAATTCCATGACTGTGAGGAGCAGCTCGCCGATGTGTAATGGCTGGAGGCTTAGCCTACCACGGATATGGGACAACACCGGAGATTACTCCATCTTGCATCGTCGATCTGACCTCCCCCTATCACGGGGTGACGGAGAGATGCTGAGCTTAATCCTGCAAAAAGGTGGACGAGGAGGAATTGCGACGATGAGGGGTTATTTGGAGGGGGAGATTCAAAGTGAAGAAGGTGGGGGATGTGATTTGAGAGAGAGATATGGAGTGAGAGGGAGATGAGCATGGTGCTCTAACAGGTCCGCGAGAGTTGTGGATGGGTGAAGTAGGTGGGAAGGTGGTCAGCGAGTGGAGAAGATGGTTGAGGAGATGGGGAAAATGGAAAGGGTGTGTTGGTTGTGTGATGTAGACGACGTGGGAGAGAAGGGTGGTCGGAGGTAGGTGACGAGGTCTCAGTCGTTGGATCTCGCGATCCAATGACTGAGAGGAGGGCATGAAGATACAACTTTAATCAAATCGATCAGGGTGCAATCGATGGTTATGGGCGTGAAGCGTGGCGAGAGGAGACGTTGGTGGAAGCAGATGGTCCAGATGCCATTTGGAGATGTATCGAATGGCGGGGAATGGTTGCGGTAACCAATGGCCACGATTACATTGCTATAGAGGAAATTAGATGGCGATGGAAGATGACACGTGGTGCGAGGGTAAATGGGCTTTAGCAGATGGCTGTGATGTGGCTTGATGGCCGAGGAATAGTGGGAGATGGAGCGGGGAGTCAACGGACCTAATTGAAGATCCAGAAGGCCATCAGTTGGCATGAGGCGGAGGCATGTAGCGCGTAGAGAAATGGGCCACGCAGCTCAACCAGAAAAAGCCATGTGGCCCAATCAGGTTATTCAGACAAAGAACATGAAAAAGAAAGGAGGAAACCGAAATTTAGAAAAAAAACTCAAAACATAAAAGTTATATATCTTGATGAGATCTACAAGTTTCATGTTGACCAAAAATGCAAATGAGGTCAAATAGAGGGAAGAATAATTTTTTGAGCATTTTTAAAGGTATAAAAACACTACAATTTTAATTTGGTTAATTTTTTTTATTTTTAATTTATTCAAAGACTCATATATATACAATAATTTTTCTAGTTTTTATTGACACAAATATAAGCTAGTAGGGTTAGTATCTGCAAATTAATATGAGGAAATCGAGGTTCATCATCCCCCTATACTTAAACTATGCTCGTCCCCGAGCATCTCGACCATGAACGAGTTGGATCAACCCCTGATTGTGCATGTGAATACAGGATTTGATCCATTCACGAACTCCTTAATTTAGAGATCCAAAATTTCTAAGATCAACCTAGCCTTAATCAAGAGATATCCAGTTTCATTGATTTTTCAGAATCTCTCTTTATATGTAAAAAAAAGAATATGAAATTAAGTGTTGACTGCGATGAAGAGAGTAGATTCACAACTTCACCCAAGGTCCCAGTTAAGAAATTCTCTTAAGGACCCAATCCTCAACACTAGGGAATAAACTAAATATTGTAATCAATCCGCCATATCTTTAGTTGTCAGACTTAAAAGTGTAGGTGGCATGCGAGTTGATATAGGGTGTAGGATCGTGTCATTTCTTCTCTCCCTCTCATTAGAACAAGGATCCTCTCGAGTGCCTTATTAACTCAACACATGTATTTTTTTTATTTGTTGATCAGTGTGTCCGTCAAGAGATGTTGGAGTCGTCTGCATTTGTTTTCCTGGGTGTACACCAGGGTGTGCTTTTTTTGAGAATCTAATATACCTTCTACACCCAGACTTGTAGCATTTACAATGTAGAGCCCTTTTTGGTGCAAGCTCGACTCCTGGTCCTAATAGTGGTGGTCCAAGTGGACACATTGAAATAGTTGGGAGCGCTCGCCTTTAGTGGAATCTCTTTTATATTTGATTTTGTAAAATGAGAGCTTTTCTAAATATTTGTATTTCTTTGCATTGTTTTGGGCTAGCTCCACTGCTTTTACCAAAATTTGATTAGGTAAATGTCAAGAGATTAGTACAAGAACCATGTTCTTATACTGGCTAAAAATGCTGACACGCAGGTTTCATGAAGCCTTCAATGATTTTATCCCATCCTCGAGCATAATTAAATTGAGTTCAAACTTAAATCCATCATCCTAGTCCCTCAAGTGAAATTTCAACTCCTCTCATCATAACCACAGTTGTGTATGTGAAGTGTTGATCATACTCTTAACGTTTATAGACTAAGCATGCAATACGGCACACAAATCTAACAAACAAGGGAAATATGGATAATTAAGTCGAAGACCATTATGACTAAGACTGGTTAACTTAAAATCTCAAGATCTCCCCATCCAAATGTTATTGAACAACACCGATCATGTGTGAATGTGAAAGTGTCATGGATTAAAACCAACTCCTTCATCCATTTTTTCATTTTTTTAAATAGTTATGAAGACTTTAAAAGGCCTAATGATTGGACTAAACACAAATGAGTAGTTGGATCTACTTTCAACCAGTATAGGTGTAAGTACGGGCCATAGAATCGTACCCGTTACTTGAGGACAGAGCCTTATGTGATTTCCTCTAAACCACCTACTCTGTTAAGGGAGACCCTCACTGAAAGCGGCTACTTATTTAAGTTTAGTAGTCAGTTTGTTTTATAAAGGATTTTTATTTTTTTCTCATTTTCATGGATTTTTAGTAAAGTTAGAGTACAAGTTAAACTCATTTTCCCTTATTGAAATCAAGTTTTGAAAACATTTTCCAAACCATGTCAAATATATATAGATTTTTACGAACACTTTTAAAATGATTTTTTAAAATAAGTAAAACCTATTTTTCAAAACATTTTCAAAATATTTTCCTCAAAAATAATGTCACATAATATAGAAAATTTTCCAAACTTTGAAAACATTTTATCCAACTTAGTTCCAAAAATTTATACTCTAGACAAAAAAGTTTTAAATTTTTCAAAATTTTTCAAAATAGATCTATGGATAAAGTACATATATACTATATATTCAATATACCCCTTTATACTTAAATTTTTCTTTATCCTCATAGCACTAAGTGATATAAAGTCCTAGATCAATCTAAGATATAGGAAAAATATACTAGAACTGAAGAGGACGTGCCCTATACTTAGGTTAGAAATAACCTAAGTATCAAGGAGAAGGATAAATGAGTAAGTAGGTTACGGGGACTCAGGTCCCCCCTATACTTAGATTGAGACTAGCCTAAGTATAGAGATGGATAAATGATATTGGGGAGACCTGAGGGGAACAAAGAAGTTAGGGTGAATTTACAAGTGAGCGAATGAATCTATGGACATGAATGGAGAACCTAAGGTCTAGGAGAGGGTGTTGAAATAGACAAAGCTCAATCAATCATGCAACACCCTTGGTTCACTTACTCGCACGTCAAACCAACGAATGTTGGTTGTTTAAGTTGTCATTTTTATTGGTGATAAAATCATTTCAATTTATGCATGGATTGATGATATGTCAAATCAATACATCATACGTAAAAAAGGTGTTCTCTCCCAAAACATGAATTTTACTCCATTTTATTTGTCAACTTGCATTAATAGTCCCAATTATTATCTTTAAGGTTATCACTATTTTAATGAGAGCATTAACCAACCAAACATCATCTACCGATCATTCCCAATTTTCATTAATCCTAGGTGATCAAGCCAGAAAGGGATGCCGAGAAAAAAACCAATGCATTCAATAGAATCATGATCTATACTAAGAGAAAAACTCGAAGTGCCTTTAGCTATATCTGTAAAAAACAAGACTAAAAAAACCGATCATGTAATGTATGCAAGTCAATGAAAACTGCACCTAACATTCTTCTATTAGCGGGGAAGAACGTATTTAATTTTCGGCTAAGTGAAGCGATGTCTACGTGCATCTCAAAATAATTTGTGCCCTACCTACGGTCAAACACATAAGATAAAAATGTGAAATAGCTCAGAGAACCGCATGCCTGATACTAGGTCAACACTTAATGGGGCAAGCCCCACACAACCACAAAACCCATCATGCATTTACAATCGCGAGTCTTCAAACGAAGACTGCTGTAAAGACGATATTACATGCCTTAATATAAAATGCAAAAAAAAAACATTTTCTTTTTCATTTTTATCCAATGTTGCTTCTAATCTCCTCGCAACGAGAGCTCCTGCTCCTTGCCTCCTTAATCGCCAAGGGACCATGCCACAAAAACATGCATTATATATATATATCAAAGATTTTTCAAAATCATGATTGACACATGAACAAATTGACCTACAAGTTAGAAACTATCACTTAATCAAATAAAAAAATTTAATTATAATGAAAGATGAGCTGTGTCCCCAACAACGACATCATTTTACAAATCAAGAATTCAACCACTTAATTATGTTGTTTTAATGTGTTGTAGTCGGCTTAATTGGATCCATCAATAACCACTTGGATTGATTTATCAATGAAATGCGAGTGGTTGAATTTATTTTACTTGGGAAAGCCCAAGGTCTAACTCAAGGACACATACCTCTAAAGTATACATTTAGACTCTCGTTGTTCAGATTAAATGTTGGATTAAAAACTCATAGGTCAATACATGACAAGACAAACAATGCAGAGAGAAACATGAAGCATACACTTTTTTTTTGTTTTTTATCATATAAAGAGATGCAATTTTATAATGATGCAAAAATGTCATTAATCGGATAAAACAAATGAGAAATAATTGTAGTCAACTTCATGATCCAGTGATGAAGCAAACTCAATTGATATATTAATTCAAGGCATGAGAAATCATTACATGAGGGACAACTCATTATTAAAATTAATGATCAAAGTTGAAAGTTTAAAACAGAGAACACTTCACGCCATCATAAAGATACTGAATCAAGCTTCGAAACGAGACTAAACATGAAATTAACTAGATAAAAGACTACAAACTAGTCATTAGAAGTACCTAAATGCAAATAAAATAAGATGGAGGCCTACCCTAAATGGAGGTCGAATTTATTTTACTTGGGAAAGCCCAAGGTCTAACTCAAGGACACATGCCTCTAAAGTATATATTTAGACTGTCGTTGTTCATATTAAATGTTGGATTAAAAACTCATAGGTCAATACATGACAAGACAAACAATGCGAAGAGAAACATGAAGCAGACACTTTTTTTTTGTTTTTTGTCATGTAAAGAGATGCAATTTTATAATGATGCAAAAATGTCCTTAATCAGATAAAAAAATGAACAATAATTTTAGTCAACTTCATGATCCAGTGATGAAGCAAACTCAATTGATATATTAATTCAAGGCATGAGAAATCATTACATGAGGGACAATTCATTATTAAAATTAATGATCAAAGTTGAAAGTGTTAAAACAGAGAACACTTCGCGCCATCATAAAGATACTGAATCAAGCTTTGAAACGAGACTAAACATGAAATTAACTAGATAAAAGACCTAAATGCAAATAAAATAAGATGGAGGCCTACCCTGTAATTTCCCACATACGTGGGGACTAAATCATAGTTATTGAAACTCAAAGGGGGTCGGTTGTAATTAATCCCAAACGCGTGTGGCATTTACGTGATATTGGACCTTCTTGTAAATTGGATAAGATGGCAGGGCCTCTATGCAAATTACCATTTCTAACATGATTGGATATGTGAGGCTAGGCTCGGTGGTCGACGGAGGCTCGGGGTGTGGCTCAGGATACGCGTCTTTTTATGGAGCCCTAGCTTGGCTCGGGTTCTCCGAGCTTGGAAGCTCAGAATGGAGGTTCGGAGGTGGTGATGTTGACCCCTGTGGACCACCCGATCATTAAGATCGGATGGCGGTTGTACGTGCACGGGGAGATGACGTGGATGAAGGTAAGATGTTGTATGAGCACCAGGAGGGTGCCATCCAATGGTAACTGTATGCTTGGGGGTAGCTTCCTCCGTCGATGGTGGTGGCTATATTAGATCTCCAGCGAGGTTGCTGAAGCTCTATCACAATCCTCCGGGCTCGATGAAGCTTTAGGAAGCGACCTGGAAGTGGGTGGCTGACTTCGAAGCACGACCGATATGTTGGATCTCCTTGATGGTTGTGGGGACACTCTTATGCTAGAGACGAAGCTCGAGAAAAGAGCTCTGATGAAGCTCCGACCATTAAAGACTAGCACATACAAAAAGGTGAGTGGAGATTGCTAAAGTGTGCAGGTGCCTTGTATGTGCGAAGTGAAATGGAATGGGAGGCCGTTTGGGGTGGAGAACATGGTGGCCTTGTTGGAAATGCAAGCCCACCACGAGCCATTATGCAATAAATGTTATTGCGAATATCATTCCTTGACCCGAGATGAAGAATGAATAATTCGCATAATAGGTCCCTTAGTACAATTAGGGTTATGTACCATGGCCATCTTGATGATCATACAGTTGTTGATTCAACTGTTGAATCATATAGGCTAGTGCTTCGATGAATATCTAAAGAGTTAGATAGGGGACTCATTAAGCACCGTTAAATGATTCTTAAGAGATGATCTCCAGCCTAAGTACGAGATGGCAATCCTTATCTCTAAAGGTTGATATCTGACCGACCTCTAGATGCAGGTCCTCTGCATAGGAATAGAGATTCGGAGGTGTCAGATTAGTTAGGTCAAAGAGTTGACTTAATGAGATCGAGATAACCAAAGTCCTATATCGTATGCTGTCATGATACAGGCATGCATCCTCTAATCGGAGACAGATGTGTTACTATATGTTTGAGTATGTACATTTGGCAGACCAATAGGTTGATGAACTAATCAAGGTCTATACACCTGCGCGATGGTGTGCATATAAGGGCATATGAGTAATACGATCTCTCGAAGGGTCATACAGGTCAGTTACTGAACCGAAAGTCATGAGCTCACTCAAGAGATATTGGGAAGAATCAAATTCAATGCACGATCGTCTCGCTTTGGAAGCTTGTCTGAATTTGTAGCTTCGATGTATACTTTTGGAAAGTATATGATCAAGACCTAGGTATGATATATGCTTTTGGAAAGTATATGATCGATACCAACTCCCAATGATCGAATGAGAAACTTACTGATAAAACCATGAAGTAGACAGTATAAAGTTGATCCAATACTTTGGGTTTTATCTGAGTCTTCCAGTATGCAGGATGTACAGGTATTGGGAATACCTGAGGGTGATGTGATCATAAACGATTGTATAACCATGACGCTTCCATTCCTAGGGAGTGATGAAACGGGTCTGGATTTTAGTGACTCCTCTCAGTAGAGAAGTGATCTGATATTGGTCCAAAGTTGGACATTGATCTGAATGTGATTCAGATGCAATGAGAAGATTAGATTTGCAGTCTTGATTTTATCAAGCATCTATGCGAAGCCCGCGATCTGGATTTGAGATATGATCTCAATATCCAAGTCACTATATGTGGAAAAATACAATCGCCCTGTCCTTATCTCCATGTATTCGCGGAGAGAGCGCATTATCATCGAAAGAGTTCATGGATAATTCAATTGTTGATATATGTATCCGAGCATTGATAAAATGCATAATTAAATGTTATTTAATTATCATGAATAATATGAATTTGATTCATATTATAAGGAGAGTTATCTTAGATAATTAAATGTGATTTAATTATCAAAGATATAAATAATGTGAATGTGATTCATATTATTTGGGAACATGAGAATAGAGATCCAAGATGATTAAATGTGATTTAATTATCATGGATATGAATAATGTGGATAGCACTATCCATATTGATCATATATATTATCAATGTGATTTATAATGTATAAGAGAGGGCTATTTGTAATTTACATTTGTTAATTAAATGTTGATGTGAATTGGATTCACATTGGACATTAAATTGAAAATGTAATTTACATTTTATTTTGGGTTGTGAATGTGATTAACAATTTTCCAATGGCAAGATTGCAATATTCACAAAATAATTATGAATTATTTTTGTAGAATAATTTATAGCCAGTGTTGTTGTAAATCTTGGAGATTTCCATGGAATAATGTAATCTCATGAGATTACATGAGATCGCCACCAAATCCCATATTATGGAAGGAGGCAATCTTCATTCCATAATTCTCCATGCTTGATTGATTTAATTTGGGATTGATTTATATTGATTTATCAATATAGATTTAATCTAAATTAAAGTAATTGTTGTTTGTTTTTACCAACACAAATCTTAGCCATTAAAAGAAACACAAATCAATGAGAGCCATTGGATTTGTGTTGCCCATGGATTGAGATCCATGTATCCCAAAATATTATAAAAGGAGAGGCACCCTTTGCTCTTCTTTACACAACACATAAGAGAACATAAGTCTCTCTCTTTCTCTCTACATGTCGGCCCTCTCTCTTCCTCTCTTATGTCCGTCCACCATGGATGCCTTAGAGGAAGTCTCCATCGTCGCAGCGTCGACGTTATGATGCCTGATCGTTTGCTTGTAGATCTCCGTCTCCTTCGGTGTGCCTCTCTCGTGAAGAAGACGTCGGATCTCGTGTGTGGAGATCAGGAGATCCTTCGTTTGGATCATCAACATGGATTGCGAGAAGCACGTGATTCATCCCCGCGCTCGCAAGCGTCTCCTCCGTCGGATCGGACTTGAGACAGGATGTCTCTTCATTTAGAGACTCGATCGCAACCACGCTTCAAGAGGTAATCCTATTACTTGTTTGTGGTTTAGACGAAACGATCCGAGAAGTGTTCTTGGATCATGTGATTTCGTCGCATGAAAAAATTTTAATTTCCGCTGCATAGAACAACTAGTTTGACTAGTCGTTCTTCGTCATATTCAATACGATGTTCACGCTTCTGTGATGCTCTTGAGGATCTAACCATATCCTTTAAGTGGTATCAGAGCTTTAGGTCGGTGGTTTTGGATAGGATCCATAAACTGAGGGTGATTTGGGTTCGTTAGGGTTTGCGAATGTTTTCTTGCATTTCATTTTCACATCTCTGTTTTTAGATTATTTTTGGTACTTTTTAAGTTTTTAAACACGAAAATAACAAATGGATTTTGTTCCCCATTAAATAAGGAAACCGTAGGATCTAAGTTTACGTGATTTCAATTTTGTTTGCTCAAGTTATGCTCATTTTAGTGAACATGTATCCACATTTTCGGGGACTGCAAATCTCAACGTAATTAAATAGTTCATTGCGGATTTGAGACATCTTGAAATGCATGAAAATCATTTAGGTTCTGTTGTAAATAAAATTAGCAAACGTTAGTAACTTACTTTTCTTAATTTGGATTTAAATTGATTGAGATATGGTATTTTTAGTAAGTGAAGGTCACTGCTGGAAATACTTTCCTAATCAAGAACCTAGTGATTGTCATTTAATCAATTAGTGAAATTAAATTGTTTAATTTCCTGGAATAATTGTGCATAAATATTTTTGAAATATTTGATGGTAATTATTTCCTTAAATGATATTGCCTTAACCAATATTTGATTAGATGTGATCTAGATCACTAATTGGTTACAAGATCTACATTCCAACAAACATGTTGCTTGAATAGGATTTGGGATTTGTTTAGAAAATCTCATTATAATGTTAATCAAAATTGTTTTGATTATTATTATATGGTATAATTTCGGTTGAAGAACCGATGATCATCTCAAGTACAAAGTGATCTATTTTGCATTATCCTTTCTCGAGGTGGATATGGTGTCTAGTCGGAGAGCATTGGGGTAGTGGGTTGCAACATATGTGGTCCGTCCCACTCTCGTCGGTACTGACCATGACAACGGGTAGGGTTAGTATAATACTTAAGAAATCATGATGTATTTCTAATTATTAAAATTTGAAATAATACGTATTTGAGATAATACCATGATGCAAGTAACAATAAAGAAAGTTTGTTGATATTAATTGGATCATTAATTTAATATGAATAGATTAATTGGAATCCAATTAAAATTAAAACACTCTATAATGAATAGAGATGTTATTTTCCTTGGAAGAATTAATCGTAATGAATATGATTCATAATGATTAATTAGAATTTGAACGTGATATGGAGGATCACATAAGTGACATCCATGGTCTCCCATTAAGGCAGAGGGTTCCGTCGCCAGGGATTGTATGCAGGAGACGCCTGTCCGAAGTGACAGCTCCTGTATGCAAGCGCATCTGGATCGGGCTCTTCGCTTCTTGAAAGAGTAAGGACGTATGCATAGTGACCCCAATATCGAGTCCTCATATTATTAGGGCGATATTGGATTGGCATAGAGGGTTGTATTTCTGTTGACGGTTGGTTCAATTAATGACGGGTCTACATCACCTTAGGGGTGGTGGGCTCGGGTGTTAAAGACCGAATTGGGAGATGCAAGTTAGACTTGTAAGGCGGAATGTGTTCCCGCTTCTTTTTATCCGAGTTGTAGGTTCTCATATTATCAGGATGCAACAAAGATAAGGAAGGAGATCCTAGATCTTGATTGAGATATAATGGTAAGTATATCTCTTACATTAAAGTGATTAAGGGAATGAACTTTCATTGTTGACAAGGCAAGACAACTTTGATATAAAAATTCCTAAATCAAAGTAAAATATGTATATATAAAATATATACACTTATGCAAATTTCTTATTTCAGATAATCCTTCATTAAACCCACTCAACGTTATACTCAATAATAACCAGTAAAATATCATGGATGGGACTCATGATCCAGATATTGTACTTGTAGTTGGACACATAATGTATGTGGTTGAAATATGCAAGTCTCCTCATACTAATGAAGAATGACAATTAAATAGATAATAGGACTACAACCCTAGGGTTTGTATGTCTCTATAGTCCTGAGCTCTCATCGAATGTACTTTGGAAGTCGATGATAATCGCAACTGTCAATTAATCCTTATAAAATCTAAGAAGATGTTCTAGCATACATATGTGCTCTTGACATTTAATCATGAATGATGTGGTTCTCTGCATCATGTAGAATGGTAGTTTCATAAGAGATGATGTATTCAAAATATTTGAATACCTACCTGAACCAATGTTTTAAGACTCTAGATGGATGTAGACATGGTGAGTGTCATCATTCTACTGTCTATACTCTATTCATTCATGAAGCTTTATAATATTCATGTTGTATGAATTTAATGAAGCATGTATAAATGTTGAAATACTCTTACATTGAATTCTTTTGAATTTAATATAAGAAATCCTTAGTCTTAAGCAATGGTTGTTTATAGATGAAGGGAGCATAGTGGAAGCATGGGTCAGATCCGAGTAAGAAGGAAAGTCAAAGAGTTGATCTACTTCTGTGACTTCCATATGGAATCCAAATAGTTGGATGAATGCCAATACTGCAATGAGTTGATGTAATATCTAGGATCCTTAGTGAAGGACTCAGATAGAGCATCAAAATAATCTACATATAATCATTGGCTTTGACTTACTTATTTGATAAGATAAAGTCTAATAATTGTATCTCAATCTTCTAACAACACTTGCATTAAGTTGCATATGTTTTAGAAGACTGGAAAATTTGATCTTAAGGTTTATAGTTATCCATATGGATATTGATGCAATTGTTGCAAAAATCTCTGTTGGATTGATAGACTTGTTAATTTCAATGGGAAAGCCCTTAGTCTTAGAGAATGTCTCTATGACCTAGACATTAGAATACACTCATTGTTTGTTTCTAAATATTGGAAATAAACATGAATTCTTGAATGGACCTATCATAAAGAGTTATTATGTACATGTTTCAGAAAGTAATCTAAAATCTAGTGGACTCCACTAAATTAGAAAATTAATGAATGGTTCATTAACATTTCTAAATACCAAAATTAAACCTTAAGATCAATAGGAGGATGAGGATTGGACATATGTCTGTTGATGAGATCAATGGACTCGTATGATATGAAACTTTAGAATGTCTAAAATTACAAATCTTACATACTTGTGAATATTGTATTCAAAAGTAAAATATTTCCAATACACCCTTCCTTTGGAAAGGTGTAAGATGTCAAGGTATTCAGGATCTCATACATATTGATGTATGCGGATCATCTATATCACAGTAAACATTATGGATATGTGATATTTATTGATGATTATGTATGATATGAGATTTCTTCTCTTCAAATAAAGAAACCTTTGAAATGTTCAAAGATTTCATTACTTTGGTTTAGAACCAAAGTTTGAAGGAAGAGGAAATGAATTTGATCTAATCTAGGTAGCTTGTACCTGTTAGATAAATTCAAAGAATACCTTATGGAGATATGAATATCATTTCTATCTCAATTCTGCTAATACACCTTGACTCAATAGAGTAATAAGGAGATACAATTGGATCATGTGTGACATGATTTGATCAATGATGAATTTTAGCATAATTTCCTCTTAGTTTCCAGGTATAAATGTAGTAGAGACTAAATTATATATCCTTAATGAGATTCCATGCAAGTAAGCTGGAATTGAGCGCTTGAGAGTGCAGCTTCATTAGGAAAATAAAGGATGGTATTGGATACCTACTTTATAACATTGAGATTCTTAAAATATCTCATCTCTGAGAGTGTGACTCTTAGAGGTTGAGACTCTTGAGAATCAAGATGAAAATGAAGTGTAGGAACTCATTTAATCTTGAGAAGATAATGAGGCTCCTGAAATTGGAAACTAAAAGGACAATTAAAGATGAAACATTAATACCTCTTCAAATGAGTTTGAGGATGTATTCCATGTGTCAGCTAAGTCTGACAATGATAGGGCTTCATGTGATGAAGCTCCTACGGATCATGACATGGAATGATGGATGTTAGCAATAAAGTCTAAAGTAGACTTCATATACAAGTGTTGTATATGGACCCTCGAGGATCCACCTATATGGGTAAGACCCATAAAGGTGTAAATGGATCTTCAAGAGAAAGAAGTCAAGATTGCATTCCTCTATGAATACCTCTCTGAGGATATTCACATGAAGTAGCCCAAGGGCTTCATTGTTGAGGAAAGCAAGGTGCGCAAGCTAAAAAAATCCATCTATGGACTCAAATAAGCTTCTTGAAGTTGGACCATAAGATTTGATGAGATTATAAATGTTATGATTTGAGATAGAATCTTGATGAGCCATGTGAATCTTAGTAGGAGTACCTTTGTGTTCATCATGATAAATGTACATGATATCCTAATCATTTAAAATGATATAAGGATAATAATAAGGGTTTTATTATCTAGTTGTTCCATAACTTGAGATATGATCTCAAGGATACCTCTTGGATCTTAGTTGTAAAGGTGTTCAGGAGAAAAGAGAAGAGGGTATTGGGACTGTCACATTAGTGGAACACCTTGGACATATTCCATTTTATGGAAAATTCCAAGAAAAGCTTCCATCCCTTAAGATATGGTACTGACCTATCTAAAGGGATAGCACCTCAAAGAGTTGAGGAAGTGAATGCTAGAACTACTTGCACGTGTGCATTAGTTACGAGAAGCTGAGTGTGTGCTAGATGTGTACAAAAGCCAGATATCTGCCTTGCAGTGGGAGTAGTAAAATGTTGCTAATCCTACTATGGAGAGAAAACACTTGATTGCAGTAATAACAAAATCTTCATAGATGACAAGATTTTTGAGATAGAGATCTCAAAGACTTATCTTCAAAGACATAAGACTTTATAGATAAAGATCTAAAAGGTCTTAACTGCGGATACCTTAGGATATAGAGATCTTCAGGAATAAGGGTATTCTGATAAGGATTATGGAAATACTAGTTATAACAATTATTAAGCTATAGTGTTAAGGACACTATAATAGCTTTAACAAGATTGAGTATTGGTTGCATGAGATGCAACAATCGCATTAGATGCGAGCACTGTTACTGGGGATATGCAAGTGCCATAAAAGGACTTGGCATAGTCTCGCGGGGATAGAGTGACAAATCAGCTTACCTAGATATTTTCTAAATAGCCTATGATTGTCGCATGAGTGTGGGTTTAAATGATTAACCCATTAGTGGTTCTTTGGTCTAGTGGGAGATTGTTGGAAATGCGAGCCCACGGTGAGCCATTAAGCAATAAATGTTATTGCGAATATCATTCCCTGATCTTAGATGAAGAATGAATAATTTGCATAACAGGTCCCTTAGTACAATTAGGGTTATGTACCATGGCCATCTTGATGATCATACAACTGTTGTTTCAATTGTTAAATCATATAGGCTGGTGCTTGGATGAATATCTAAAGAGTTAGATTGGGGACTCATCAAGCACTATCAAATGATTGTTAAGAGATGATCTCCAGCCTGAGTAGGAGATGGCAATCCTTATCTCTAAAGGTTGTTATCCGACCGACCTCTTGATGCAGGTCCTCTGCATAGGAATAGAGATTCGGAGGTGTCTGATTAGTTAGGTCAAAGAGTTGACTTAATGAGATCGAGATAACCAAAGTCCTATATCGTATACGGTCACGATACAGGCATGCATCCTCTGACCGGAGACAGATGTGCTACTATATGTTTGAGTATGTACATTTGGTAGACGAATAGGTTGATGACCTAACCAAGGTCTATACACCGGTGCGTTGGTATGCATATAAGGGCATATGAGTAATACGATCTCTCAAAGGGATCATACAGGTTCAGTTACTAAAGCAGAAGACATGAGCTCACTCATGAGATATTGGGAAGAATCAAATTCCGTGCATGGTCATCTCGCTTTGGAAGCTTGACTGAATTTGTAGGTTTGATGTATACTTTTGGAAAGTATATCATCAAGACCTAGGTATGATATATGCTTTTGGAAAGTATATGATCGATACCAACTCCCAATGATCAAATGAGAAACTTACTGATAAAACCATGAAGTAGACAGTATAAAGTTGATCCAATACTTCGGGTTTAATCTGAGTCTTCCAGTATGCAGGATGTACAGGTATTGGAATACATGAGGGTGATGTGATCATAAACAATTGTATAACCATGACGCTTCCATTCCTAGGGAGTGATGAAACGAGTCTGGATTTTAGTGACTCCTCTTAGTAGAGAAGTGATCTCATCTTGGTCCAAATGTTGGACATTGATCTGAATGTGATTCAGATGCAATGAAAAGATTAGATTTGCGGTCTTGATTTAATCAAGCATCTATGGGAGGCATGTGATCTGGATTTGAGAATCTCAATATCCAAGTCACAATATGTGGAACAATACAATCACCATGTCCTTATCTCCAAGTATTCGCGGAGAAAGCGCATTATCCTTGAAAGAGTTCATGGATAATTCTATTGTTGATATATGTCTCCGAGCATTGAGAGAATGCATAATTAAATGTGATTTAATTATCATGAATAATATGAATTTGATTCATATTATAAGGAGAGTTATCTTAGATAATTAAATGTGATTTTATTATCAAAGATATAAATAATGTAAATGTGATTCAAATTATTTGGGAACATGAGAATAGAGATCCAGGACGATTAAATGTGATTTAATTATCATGGATATGAATAATATGGATAGCACTATCCATATTAATCATATATATTATGAATGTGATTTGTAATATATAAGAGAGAGCTATTTGTAATTTAAATTTGTTAATGAAATGTTGATGTGAATTGGATTCACATTGGACATTATATTGAAAATGAAATTTACATTTTATTTTTGGTTGTGAATGTGATTCACAATTTTCCAATGGCAAGATTGCAATATTCACAAAATAAATATTAATTATTTTTGTATAATAATTTACAACAAGTGTTGTTGTAAATCTTGGAGATTTCCATGGAATAATGTAATCTCATGAGATCTCATGAGATTACATAAGATTGCCACCAAATCCCATATTATGGAAGGAGGAAATCTTCATTCCATAAATCTCCATGCTTGATTGATCTAATTTGGGATTGATTTATATTGATTTATCAATATAGATTTAATCTAAATTAAATTAATTGTTGTTGGTTTTTACCAACACAAATCTTAGCCATTAAAAGAAACATAAATCAATGAGAGCCATTGGATTTGTGTTGCCCATGTATTGAGATCCATGGATCCCAAAATATTATAAAAGGAGAGGCACCCCTTTGCTCTTCTTTACACAACACATAAGAGAACATAAGCCTCTCTCTCTCTCTTTCTCTGTACATGTCAGCCCTCTCTCTTACTCTCTTATGGCCGTCTACCACGGATGCCCTAGAGGAAGTCTCCATCGCCGCAGCGTCGACGTTATATTGCCCGATCGTTTGCTCGTGGACCTCTGTCTCCTTTGGTATGCCTTGCTCGTGAAGAAGACGTCAGATCTCGTGTGTCGAGATCAGGAGATCCTCCGCTTGGATCATCAACATGGATTGCGAGAAGCACGCGATTCATCCCCGCGCTCGTAAGCGTCTCCTCCGTCGGATCGGACTTGAGACAGGAGGTCTCTTCATTTAGAGACTCGATCGCAAACACGCTTCAAGAGGAAATCCTATTACTTGCTTGTGGTTTAGACGAAACGATATGAGAATTGTTCTTGGATCATGTGGTTTCGTTGCATGAAAAAACTTTAATTTCCGCTCCATAGAACAACTAGTTCGACTAGTCGTTCTTCGTCGTATACAATACGATGTTCACGCTTCCATGATGTGCTTGAGGATCTAACCATATCCTTCAGGCCTGTGTCGTCTTCTCCATTGAGGCAAAGAAGAAGGAGGAGGTGTGGCTTGGGGTTATGGAAGATCAAAAAGGTGAACTGAGGGCACGACATGGATGGTTGAAGGGATGCAGAGATGATCAGATGACCAACTGAAGGAGAATGTGCATGGATTCACCTAATTAATTCATAGAAATTACAAGAAAAAGCAAATAAGGATTGAAAGAACTTGTTTGGAGCTTTGGCGGATGATGGGTCTGGGCTTGAACTTCTAGACAAAGATTGAGTCTTTATTGAACTCCCACGATCACGAGGAGCAGCTCGCTAGTGTTGAATGGCTGGAGGCATAGCCTTCCATGTCTATGGGTCAACATCAGAGATTACGGCGTCTTTGTACCATCAATCCCACCTCCCCTGTCATGGGGAGGCGAAGAGATGATGGGCCTAATCCCGTATAAAGGTGGATGACGAGGAATTGTGGCAACGAGGGGTTATTTGAAGGGGGGATTTGAAGTAAAGAAGGTGGAGGATTTGGTTTGAGAGGGAGATATGGAGTGAGAGGGAGACTGACGTGGTGATCTAAGAGGTTCACGAGAGTTGTGGATGAGTGGACTAGGTGGTACCATGGTCAGTGAGTGGAGAAGATGGCTGAGGAGATGGGGAAAATGGAAAGGGGGTGTTGGTTGTGCAGTGTGGATGACGTGGGAGAGAAGGGTTGGACGGAAGTAGGACACGAGGTCTCGGTTATTGGATCTCACGATCCAATAACTAATAGGAGGGCGCGAAGATATGACCCTGATCTAATCAATGAGGGCATGATCGATGGTCATTGGCATAATGCGTGGCGATAAGAGACGCTTTCGAAAGCGGATGGTCAAGATGTCAGCCGGAGATGGATCGAAGGGCAGGGAATGGCTGCGGTAACCAATGGCCACGATTAGAGTGTTGTAGAGGAGATCAGATGGTGCTAGAAGACGACACATGGCGTGAGGGGAAATGGGCGGTAGCAGATGGTTGTGATGCAGTTTTATGGTCGATCGAATGATGGGAGATGGAGCGGGGAGACAGCGGACCTGATTGAAGATCTAGATGGCCATCGGAAAACGGGAGGCGAAGGCACGTGGCGCACAGAGAAACAGGCCACGTGGCTCAACCAGATTGAGTCACGTAGCCCAATCAGGCTATTCAGACAAAGATCATGAAAAGGAAAGGAGAAGGAGGATAAATTTGGAAAAGCTCAAAACATGAAAGTTGTAGAATTGATGAGATCTACAAGTTTCATGTTGATCAAAAACACAAACGAGGTCAAATAAAGGGAGGAATATTTTTGTGATGGTTTTTAAGGGTATAAAAACACTACAATTTTTTATTTTTTTATTTTTTTGTAATTTAATTTATTAAAAGACTCAGATATATACAATGATTTTTCTGGTTTTGATTGACACTAATTTAAGCTAGGGGGTTAATATCTGTAAATTAATATGATGAAACGGAGGTTCCTCAAGGGGAAAGTTAGGAAAAACGCAGATGTACCCCTAAAACAGATCGAATAGACTCTCCGGTCTGAGTCACTCCACTCCTGCCTGAGCCAAGTACAAAGAAAAACAAAGGGTCCTCTAGCCTGATAGCCCTAATAGAACTCCAGGTCAGTAGAACTAGTTAAATGGAAACACATGGATCCAATAGAAGCGGAAAAACTATGAGCATGTGATAAAATCAGAGAAGGGACCGGGATCCTAGACCTTAAATTCGAAGGACACTTCTCAAACTGGGCATTCAACTCCAGCCAAGTTGATGGTCACCGCACCCTCGTACGATCAAGTGTAAGAGGCACCTTGACCGAAAAAATATTTATCATTGCTCATGATTATCAAATCTTATATTCATGTTATCATCCATTAAAAATCCAAAGGTATACATCAACTCCACAAGTTTTGTCCTTCTGGGCGTGGCTAATGTTAGCCATGTGAGTCTGAGGCTAACAATTTGTTATTGTAATATATGATTTATTAATAAGCGTTATTGATTGTTTCATTCCCTTATGAAATTAAATGAATGAATGCACTATAAGGTCCATTTGTACAATTAGGGTTATGTACCATTTCCATCTTAATGACCATACAACTGTTGATTCATTAATTGAATCATATAGGCTGGTGCTTGGTTGAATATCTATAGAGTTAGATTGAGGACTCATCAAGAACCGTCAAATGATTGTTAGGAAATGATCTCCAGCCCGAGTAGTAGATGGCAATCCTTTCTCATTAGGAAGATATCTAACCGACCTCTTGATGCGAGTCTTCTGCAAGTCAGTAGTGATTCGGAGGTGCTAGATTAGTTAACAAAGGGTTCACTTATTGAGATCGTGATAACCAAATTCCTTTATCAAATACTGTCATGATATAGGCAGACATCCTCCGATCAGAGATAGATGTATTGCTATATATCTGAATGTGTACATTTGGTAGACCAATAGGTTGATGACTGAACCAAGGTCTATATATTGGTGAGTTGGTGTGCATGTAAGGGCATATGAGTAATACGATCTCTCAAAAGGGATCGTACAGGTTCACTTGTGAACCAGAGGACATGAGCTCACTCATGATGTATTGAAACCCATCAAATTCCATGCATGGTTGTCATGCTTTGGAAGCATGACAAGAATATAAGGTATGATATATGATTTGGGAAAGCATATAATAGATACTAAGTCTGAATTACCAATATTGAGAAACTTGATAATTAAACCCTAAAGATGATAGTGTAAAATTGATCTATATCTTCAGGTTTATCATAGTTCTTCCCGTATGCAAGATGTAAAGGTAGTAGAAATACCTGAGGTGATGTGATCATAAATGATAGTATAACAATGATGCTTCCATTCCGAGGGAGTGATGAAACATGTTTGGATTTTAGAGACTCCTCTCAGTAGAGAAGTAATCTGATCTTGGTCTAAGTGTTAGACATTGCTCTGAATCAGATTCAGATGCAATGAGAAGATTAAATTTATTGTCTTTATTTAATCAAGCATCTATGAGAGGTCCACGAGATATGAATTTGAGATGTAATCTCAATATCCAAGTCACTATACATGGAATGTACAATCGTCGGGTCCTTATCTCCAAGTATCTGCAGAGAAAGTGCATTATTCTTGAAAGGGTTCAAGAATAATTCCATAGTTGAATTATATCTAAGCATTAAGAACTGGATAATTAAATGTGATTTAATTATCATAAATGATGTGAATTCGATTCATATTATTTTGATGCGTGAGAATGATAATCCAATATAATTAAATGTGATTTAATTATTTTAGATATGAATATTGTGGATGGTAGTATGCAATTATTCATAATATATTATAGATGTAAGATATTAGAGGGAGCTTATTATGATTTATATTTGTTGATTAATTATTGGTGTGAATTGGGTTTACATTGTAGAATTAATTGAAAATGTAGGTCACATTTTATTTTGGGTTGTGAACGTGATTCACAAATTTCCAATGGCAAGATTTCAAGATTCACAAAATAATTATGAATTATTTTTGTTGAACAATCATGGAGATTTCCAAGGAATAATGCGATCTCATGAGATTGCATAAGATTCCACCCTTCCATATTGGAAGGGTGGACGACCACCAAATCCTATATGGAAATGGTGGTCGTCCACTCTCTTGTATGGAGGGTGTAATCTCCATCCTATTCTCTCTATGTTTGATTGATCTAATTTTGGGATTAATTTGTATTGATTTATCAATATATATTCAATCTAAAATAAATTAATTGTTGTTGTGTTTTTACAACAAGATCTTAGCCATTGAAAGAAGCACAATCAATCCCATCCATTGATTTTGTTTAGTACATGGATTGTGATTCATGGACTCCCAAAACTGTATATAAGAAGAGGCACCCCTTTCTCTTCTAATTTAAAAAAGCTCTTGACATCATTCAGCTCTCTCCTATGTCTCTCATTCTCATGCCCTCTCTCCCTCTCTCTCCTTGGGTGGCCGTCCACCTAAACCCTAGAGGGAAGAAGCCGTCGTCGTCGCTTCGCCATTGTGTTGTCGCCACGACTTCCCTTGGTTCTCCATCTTCTTTGGTGTTCCTCGCTCACAAATAAGATGTTTGATCTCGGTCAATACGATCACTAGTTATCTTGCATGGATCAACATCTTGGATAGTGAGAAGCACAAGACCCATCCCCGCGCTTGCAAGCGTCTCCTCCGAAGATCGAACTTGAGACAGAAGTTCTCTTTTTCTTAGAGGCTTTATTGCAACAATGTTATGAAGGTATTATTTTATCTGCTATGTGGTTTAGATTAAATGATCCAAGAACTGTTCTTAGATCACACGGTTTCATTGCATGAAAACTTTTATATTCTGTTGCATCGAACAACTGGTGTGACTAGTCATTCACGATCGTATACAATATGATCCCCATGCTTCCATGATGCTCTTAAGGATTCTTCTGTATTCTTCAAGTAGTATCAGAGACTTAGGTTGGAGGTTTGGGATACAATCCATAAGCCTATGAAGACTTGGGTTCATTAGGGTTTGCAAAAGTTTTATCGCATTTTATTTTCGCATCTTTATTTAGTGAATAATTTCGGCCCTATTTAAAATGTTTAAACACTATATAATCACTTGAATTATGTTTCCCATTAAATATTAAAATAATGGGATTTTATTTTGCGTGATTTGGAATCTGATTGCTCAAGTTATGTTCATTTTATGAACACGTATCCAGTGTTTGGAGGATGGCGAATCTTGACCTAATTAAAGAGTTGATTACTATTTTGAAACATCTAGAAATGCATACTAATTATTAGATTCTATTGTATATCGAATTATAAAACTTTTTAGACTCATTTTGCATGATTTGGATTTAAATTGATTGAGATATGCTAATTTTAATAAGTGGGGTCACTGTTGGAAATTATTCCTAATCAAGTAGTCATTTAATCAATTAGTGAAATTAATGGTTAATTTTATATAATAATTATTGATAAATATTTTAGAAATATTTGATGTTAATTATTTCCTTAAATGACATTTCCTTAACTGATAATTAATTAGATATGGTCCAGATCACAATTGGTTACACAATCCTCTTTCCAACGAAAGAAACTTGCTTGAATAGGATTGAGAATTTGTTTAGAAAATTTCCTTATAATATGAATAAAAAAAGATTTTGATTATTATTATATGGTATAACTTTAGTTGAAGAACTTGTTATCATCTCAAGTACAAAGTGACCAATTTGGTATTATCCTTTCCCGAGGCGGATATAGTGTCTAGTTGGGGAGCGTTGGGATAGCAGGTTGCACCATGTGCAATCTGTCCCACTCCCGTTGGTACTGTCTATGGCAGAGGGTAGGGAAGAGATAATGATGGAGATATCATGATGTATTTTTTAAATTATTAAAAATTAAATAATACGTACTTTGAGATTATACTATCCTTTCAAGTAGTAATCAAGTTGTTGATTGAATTGGATTCATAATTGATTTGATGTGATTAAATGAATTATATACAATTTAAAACACACTATTATAAATTGATGTGTATTTCCCTTGGAATAATTAATTATATTAATATGATTAATGATAATTATTTAAAAGTTTAATATGAGGTGGAGGATCACATAATTGACATCCACGGTCTCCCGTCAAGGCGAAGGGTTCCGTCGCTAGGGATTATATGAAGGAGACGTCTGTCTGAAGTGACAGCTCCTGTATACAAGCGCATTTGGATCGGGCTCTTTGCTTCTCGAAAGAGTAAGGTCGTATGCATAGTGACCCAAATATCAGGTCCTCATATTATTTATTATGAGGCGATATTGGATTGTGCATAGTGAGTATTAATCCTGTTGACGGTTGGTTCAATTAATGACGGGTCAACATCACCTTAGGGGTGGTGGGCCCGAGTATTGAAGACCAAATTAAGAAATGCAAGTTGGACTTGCAAGACGGAATGTGTTCCATCTTCTCTTTATCCAAGTTAAAGGTTCTAATATTATTGAGATATGACAAAGGTAAAGAGGAGATCCCAGTTCTCGCTAGAGATATAGCGATAAGTATACTTTCAAAGTTGAAAAGGCAAGACTAATTTTATTTAAAATTTCTTAATCAACAATTTTAAACTGAATATATAATTATTTATATGTTCAAATATAGTGCATTATTAATTTCAAAAATTGAAGTCCATGAATCCTCAACATGCTCCTGGAGGTCAATCAACTAACTAGACCAAATTATTCGGATTGGATCCAAAATTTGGATCTTGTCCTTTCTGTTGATTGCATCTCTTATGTGTTGTCAAAGGCTAAGCACATGGTCCCAAAGACTACAGAAGAATCAAATATAATAAAAAATATGATGAATATCATAATCTGGCAAGGTGTTATATTCTGGGTTCATTGTCCAATGTGTTGTATAAGTAACATGTGGAGATGAACACATACCATGATATTACAACTAATCTGAGGGAAATATTCAGTGACGTAAATCGTACACAATGTTATAATATTATGAGATAACTTATTTGCTGCAAGATGCAGGAGGAGACCTCTGTTAGAGAACATGTACTCAAAATGTTTGGGTACCCCTTTGAGTTGGACATCCTTGGAGCTGACATGGATGTAGATATGCAGGCTGAATTCATTCTTTTGTCGCTCCCTAAGTCTTTCAACAACTTTGCTGTCACGTTCCACATGTACAAAGTTAATTTTATTAACATTGGGTTGTACGCTGCATTAAAGTCTACTGAAGACATAATGAAGAAGGATGGCCCCTCTGGTAGTGCAATGATTGCACAAGCCAAAGGAAAGCGGTCAGAAGTAAGGTTCTCGGAAGGGCCCGGCCCAAAAGAGAAAGAAGAAGAGTCAAGGCATTGGCTCATATTAGAAATGCATCCATGTCGATAGCATCAAATAAAAACGGCGTTTGTCACCACTACAAGAAACCAGGGCACTTGAGGCGTAATTTCCCGGAATACCTTAAGTATGCCGACAAAGGTAATGCCCACGCATGTATGAAATCTACTTTCATAATTTAAACTAACATCCTCGTTGGACGAGAAGGAAGTTGGGTTGTTGATTCTGGTTCTTCTACATATATGAAATTTGTTGCATCTATTTCAAGAAACTAAAAATCTTGATGAATGCGAGATAGTCATCTAGATGGGATATGTTGCAAGTGTTGCAGCAGTCATCGTCGGGACCTGCCAACTATCATTATCTAGTGGGAGACTCCTTTTAGTTAAAGAGAGTCTTTATATACTTGATGATAGAAGGAACTTAATATATGTATCTGAACATGTCAGAAGTGGATGTTCATTTATTTTCTATAATAAATTAGTCATAATAATTATGATAAACATATTACGGATGGTGTTTTAACTTATGGTGGACTCTATGAATTGTGTATTTATGAGCATGCCATGAATGTTGCTACCACTAATAATAAAAACCTTAAATGATCCGTGGAGGATGAAAATCATTCGAATATGATTTAGCATCAAGGGCTTGGTCATTTATTGGTTGATAGGATTGATAGATTGATAAAATACAGACCTTCAGATTTTCTACACGTTCGATCATTGCCTACTTGTGATCATTGTATTCGAGGTAAAATGACTAGGATGCCTCTCAGTAACAAGATTACAAGATGCATGGGTATTCTTGAGCTAATACATACTGATGTATGTGGTCCCTTCATGACCACGACTAGAAATGGATATTGATATTACTTGACGTTTATTGATGACCAATCACGATATGGGTTTATCTTCCAACTGTGTCATATATATGAAACCTTGAAAAGTTCAGAGTTCAAGGCTTTGGTTGAGAACTAAATTGATAGGAAAATTAAACGAATTCGATTTGATCGAGGTGGTGAATACCTCTCAGATGAATTCAAGGAATATCTTAAAGAGAATGGAATTGTCTCCAATCCTACTCTTCCTAGAACCCTCCATCTTAATGGTGTTGCTTAAAGACACAAAAAGACTATTATGGATATGGTTCATTCAATGATGAGCAAAGCACATCTACCTCTTACTTTCTGGGAATATGTAGTAGAGAATGCAATATATATCCCTAATAAGATTCCTAGCAAATCTGTAAATGAGACTCCTCATGAGCTCTTGTATGGAACCAAACCTAGTGATAATCACTTGAGGATTTGGGGTTCCTTGATCCACACGAAGAACGTGGATGCAAGTAAGATAAAATCTCGCTCTTGTGAGTATTACTTTATTGGGTATGTTAAAGATGGTATTGGATACCAGCTTTAAGATCTTGAGACCCAGAAGATTTTTATCTCTAGAGATGTGAAATTTTTGGAGGATGACATTAATAAAGGTAAAGACAAAAATGAAGTAGAGGAACTCATTGAATCTCGTGAAGATTTTGAGCTTCCTGAAACAAAAATTGAATACATAAATAAAAATGAAACACCCATACTTCTTTGAAGGAGTTCGAGGGTGGTTGCGCCACCTGAGAGGTATGGATTCCATGTGTTAGTTAAAACTGATAATGATCCTTCTTTATTTGACGAAGCACTCGCAGATCATGACATGGATAGATCAATGCTAGAAATGAAGTCAGAGATTGACTCCATGCATGAGAATAGTGTATGACCCTAGAGGATCCACTTAAAGGAGTAAAACCCATTGGGTGTAAAAGGATCTTTAAGAGAAAGCAGGGACCTGATGGGAAATTAGAGATTTTTAAATTATGGCTCGTGGTTAAAGGCTACATACAGAGAGAATGCATCAACTACAATGATACGTTCTCTCTTGTGGCTATACTTAAGTCCATTAGGACACTGTTATTTATAGTCGCATCTCTTGACTACGACATCTGGTAGATGGATGTCAAGACGGCTTTCCTCAATGGATACCTCGAGGAGGATATCTATATGGAGCAACCCCAGGGCTTCATAGTTGAGGAAGGTAAAGTATGCAAGCTGAAGAAATCCATCTATGGGATCAAACAAGCTTCTCGTAGATGGAACATCATATTTGACAAAACCATAAAGAGTTATGATTTTGTGCAGAATCTTGATGAACCTTGTGTATACAAGAAGCTTAGTGGGAGCGTCATTGTGTTCATAATGCTTTATGTAGATGATATCCTTATCCATGGGGATGATACATGTATGATGACAAGTGTGAAGATTTGTCTATCCCATATCTTCGAGATGAAAGATCTTGGAGAAATCTCTTACATCTTAGATCTGAAGCTGTTCAAAAAAGGAGAAAAGAGGATATTGGGATTATCACAACATGGGTACATTAAGAAGATTCTTGAACATTTCTGCATGGATAGTTCAAAGAATGGTTTCCTCCCCTTAAGACATGGTATCCACCTATATAAAGGGATGGCTCCTTAAAGTGTTGAGGAAAAGAAAGCCATGGTTGGATGACCCTATGCATCAGCTGCAGTAAGCTTAGTGTATGCCATGATGTGTATTAAGCCAGATGTCTGCCATGTAGTGGGAGTGGTAAGTCATTACCAATCCTGCTATGGATAACAACAATGGAATGTAATAAAGAACATTTTCAATATTTAAGATGGACGTAAGATTACATCTTAGTCTATGGAGATGGTGATCTCCATGTCTTGGGATATACAGATTCAGACTTCCAATCAGATATTGTTGATCGAAAGTCGACATAAGGGTTTGTGTTCATGTTGAACGGTGATGTTGTGAGCTAGAGAAGCAAGAAGAGGGACACTACAGCATATTGAACAATAGAGTTGAATACATTACCGCATCAGATGCTGCAATGGAGGCAGAGTGGTTGCGCAAGTTCATCCTTGAACTTGGCGTAGTTTCCTCTGATACTCCCATTTTGTTACTCTATGATAAGATGGGAACCAATGCCAGGCAAAGTAAACTAGATGGCATCATAAGAGCAAACACATGAAAGGAAATACCACATCATTCATGAGATTCAAAAGCGTGGTGATATTGCCATCACCAAAGTGGCCTCTGCTGACAATGTTACTGATCCTCTTATAAAACCTTTGACACATAAGATGTTTGACTAGCATGTAATGAGTATGGATTTAAAGATTGTTCTTGATTGGTTTTGAAGGCTAGTGGGAGATTGTTAGCCATGTGAGCCCGAGGCGAACCATTCATACAATAAATATTATTGTAATATATGAGTTATAAATAAAAGTTATTGATTGTTTCACTCCCTTTCTGAGATTAAATGAATGAATGCACTATAAGGTCTCTCTATACAATTAGGGATATGTATCATGGACGTCATAGTGATCATACAGTTGATGATTCATTAATTGAATCATAGAGGCTAGTGTGTGGATGAATATCTAAGGAGTTATATTGAGGACTCATCAAGCACCGTCAGATGATTGTTAAGAGATGATATCCACCCTGAGTAGGATATGGCAATCCTTTCTCGTTTGATATCCGACCTACCTCTTGATGTAGATTTTTTTGCATGGGAATAGTGATTCGGAGTTATTAGAAAAGTTAGGTAAAAGGGATAACTTAACGAGATCGAGATAACCAATGTCATATATCGAATAGTGTCATGAAATAAGCACACATCCTCTGACTAGAGACAGATGTGTTGTTATATATATCTGAGTGTGTACATTTGGCAGACCAGTAGGTTTATGACCTAACCAAGGTCTACACACCAACGAGCTGGTGTGCATGTAAGGGTAGATGTGTAATATGATCTGTCAAAGGGTTAATACAGTTTCACTTGTGAACAGGAAGACATGAGTTCACTCATGAGATATTGGAACCAATCAAATTCCATGCATGGTCGTCATGCTTTGAAAGCATGCCAAGAATTTGAAGGTATGATATGTGCTTTGGGAAAGCCTATGATCGATACTGACTCCCAATGACCAAGATTGAGAAACTTGATGACGAAACCCTAAGGATGACAGTGGAAAATTGATCTATATCTTTGGGTTTATCATAGGTTTTCCAATATGCAGGATCTACAAGTATTAGGAATACCTGGGAGTCATGTGATCATAAATGATTGTATAACCATGATGCTTCCATTCCAAGGGATTGATGAAACGAGTTTGGATTTTAGTGACTCCTCTCAATGGAGAAGTAATCTGATCTTGATCCAAGTGTTAGACATTGATTTGAATGAGATTCACATGCAATGAGAAGATTATATTTACGGTCTTGATTTAATCAAGCATCTGTGAGAGGTCCATGATATCTGGATTTGATATGTGATCTCAATATCCAAGTCACTTACGTGGAACGTACAATAGCCTTGTCCTTATGTCCATGTATCAGTGAGAAAGTACATTATACTTGAAAGGGGTCAAGAATAAATCCATAGTTGAATTATATCTGAGCATTAAGAAATGGAAAACTAAATGTGATTATAATTACCATAAATGATGTGAATTTGATCCATATTATTTGTATGCATGAGAATGATAATCCAATATAATTAAATGTGATCTAATTATTTTGGATACGAATAATGTGGATGGTAATATCCAATTATTCATAATATATTATAAATGTGATTTATAATGTACTAGAGAGAGCTTATTATGATTTATATGTGTTGATTATTTATTTTGCAAATTAGGTTCACATTGGATAATTAATTGAAAATGTAAATCTCATTTTATTTTGGGTTGTGAATGTGATTCACAAATTTCAAGTGGCAAGATTGCAATATTTAAAAAATAATTATGAAATATTTTTGTTGTGTTTTATAACTAGTATTATTGTAAATCATGAAGATTTCCAAGGAATAATGCAATTTCATGAGATTCCACCCTTCCATATTGGAAGGGTGGACGACCACCAACACCTATATGGAAAGGGTGTCCGTCCACTCTCTTATATGAAGGGTATAATATCCATCATATATCTATATGTTTGATTGATTTAACTTTAGAATTAATTTATATTGATTTATCAATATATATTTGATCTAAAATAAATTAATTGTTATGTTTTTCCAACAAGATTTTGACCATTGAAAGAAGCGCAAATCAATCTCATCCATTGATTTTGTGTAGTCAATGGATTGTGATCCATGGACTCCCATAACTCTATATAAGAAGGGGCATCCCTTGCCCTTCTAATTTACAAAAACTCTTTAGATCATTAAGCTCTCTCCTCTCTCTCTCTCTCATTCTCATACCCTCTCTCCCTCTCTCTCCTTGGGTGGCCGTCCACCTAAACCATAAAGGGAAGAAGCCGTCGTCGTTGCTTTGTCATTGTGTTGTTGCCATGACTTCCCTTGGTTCTCCATTATCTTTAGTGGGCCCCGCTCGTAAAGAGTACTTCGATCTCGTGTGACGAGATCAGGAGTTCTCTTGCTTGGATCAACATCTTGGATTGCGAGAAGCATGGGACCCAACCCTGCACTCCCAAGCGTCTCCTCCGAAGATCGAACTTGAGACAAGAGATATCTTTTTTCTTAAAGGATTGATAGAAACCACTCTACGAATGGTATTCCTTCATCTATTATGGGGTTTATATGAAATGATCCAAGTATTTTTCTTTTATGATGTGGTTTCGTCGCATGAAAAATTTAAATTCCACTGCATCCAATAACTACTGTGACTAGTCATTCTTGATTGTATATGATATGATCCTCATGCTTTCATGATGCACTTAAGGATTCTTTTGTATCCTTCAGTAATAAATATATGGTTAAATTTAAAATGCTGAACGATTATACTAACTGGATGAACAAGACTATGACTGATTCAAAGTACGTCTAATACGTAATGTGAAATCAAACTATTGGGTGTATATGTAACAGGAATCTTGTCATATGAAATCAAATTCAACATGGATCTAACAAAATAAATTTTCACTAGAATTATTATAATATCTACTGGTCTTGGCTTATAATCATTTGGAAATTTGTAGTCACTACCTTAGACAATATGGAAATGCAGGGGCAAGAGATATCCATTTCATATTGACCAAAATTTGTTACATAGTGTGATAAGAAGGCCATTCATCAATTACATGAGTTCAAGTGCACACTAAAATATACTTTAATTAAGCTCATCTGGGAGCTACGAAAAATTCCCTTTAAATTTATAGATAAGATTCAAAGTTCTTAGATATACATGATATGAGTATACATGCGACATTGATGATATGGTGAGCATAAAAAGCAATAAGAAAAATGCAAAAAATATAACATGTGTAGACAAAAGTCTACTCTACAACCGATTAGTTAAAATTTAATACTGATTGGGAAGTACATTTAAATGTCAGCATGTACCCAACACCTAGAGGAAAAAATTAAGCAGCTCTCTTACAATGCACGCCTTATGTTTGAAGATAATTGAAATGATGACAACCTAATTTGAAGAGTCATAGGAAACAAGAAGACAAAAATGCCCATTAAAAGTTGCCACATTTATATAAAACAAAGACGAGCATGTGAGAAACAGAATAAAGGAAAGCTAACTTAATAGAATAATATCACAATCCAAATCAGAAGTGAGCTCAAATCAACCATTCTATTTAGCATATAGTCAGCAACAGAAACATAAATAACAAAACCCAAAAATTCTCAGCTATTCAATATCTAATTGGAAGCAGACATTTGAATAAAATCCTTAAACTTTCAACAATTTTACTAAGCAAATAAATAGTAGAGACATGCAATAAAATCCCTAATTTCTCAAACATGCAATAAAATCTACAATTTCTCAACCATTTTGCTTTGCTAATCAACTGTAGAAACATGTAATAAAATCCTTAATTTCTCAATCATTTTACTTTCCTCCTAATATGTAGTAGTAACTTGCAAAAAAATCTCAAATATCACAACCATTTTATTAAACTAATCAACAATTGAAACATGAAATAAAATCCCTAATTTCTCAATCATTTTACTAAGTTGGTCGATGGTAGCAACATGTACTAAAAGTCCCAATTTCTCATAAATTTTACTAAGCTAATCAAAAGTAGAGACATCCAATAAAAAACCCTCAATTTCTTGACCATTTTACTATGCTAATCAAGAGTAGAACATGCAATAAAATCCTCAATTTCTTAGCCATTTCACTAAGCTAATCAACAGTAGTAACATGCAATAAAATCCCCAATTTCTTAGCTTTTACTAAGCTAATCAGCAATTGTAACATGCAATAAAATCATCAATATCTCAACCTTTCTACTAAGCTAATCAGCAGTAGAAACATGCAATAAAATCCCTAATTTCACCATCATTTTAGTAAGAAAATAATCAATGGTAATATGCAATAAAATCCCTAGTTTCTCAGCCATTTTGGTGACATAAATAAGAACGAGACGGGGTCATGTGTCAATTTTTGAAGAAAAAGTGGGACGTGTTGAAATTCGGGGAGGGAGGATCCCCCTTTTCTTTTTCTTTCGTTTTTTGTATTCTTGATGAAAAGCTAAGTCATTTCTATAACCACATCAAATTTTCGATTCATGCATATAATGACATGTTTCGATCGCCCCGGAATGACGATTAAAATGAGTCTAATGTTTTTATTTTTCTGACATAAGATGGGTTTTAAAAATCAGAAAATACAATTTTGATTTATTATTAGATCTTGCGATTAAGTTCGGTCAAACAACCTATGATCGACAGAAGATCAATTTCATTGATTCCAATTTGTCGAGACAGAATTATTAGTGGTCTCTGTTCATTTTGTTGTTTGGACTACATCACGGACTTTTTCGGTGACACGATATTCATTGCGATTGGTTTTTAGTTAATTGTATCCGAACATGATCTGATCTGTGATATGCTGATAAATCTAGGTTTATTTTATATTAATTATGTTATTATATCACACGAATCAAAGTCAGGTTAGTTTCGGATTCAGATAGTTCAGATCTGAGTGTTACATAGTTGATCTAGTATAGAGCCTTATATTGAAGTCTAAATGGGAAGGTGGTCATTTTAACTACCTCCAACTAGATGTTGGGGTAGTGCCGGTTAAACTACTGTAAGTAAATATAAGGTTCTTCATTTGTGTTGCCATGAAATGTAAGCAACATGGAGACTTGAGTACGAAATGTTCATGGATCTACATGATGCTTATCCGCTCAATAACTTGACTAGCATCGAGATTGTATGCTTCCTTCAGTCAGGGATTTAGTGTCTCTCCTTTCCTCTTCCCCTCCATGGGGCCCATCTGCTTGTGCTTCTTCTCCTCCTCCTTTTTGTTCTCTATCTCTCCTCATTTCCATCAGCATCTACTGGAAGGTAACCTGTACAATCAACCGTTATTGAATTTCTTGTATGGAGTTGAGCATCTAATTATTGACCTTATTCTGATTAGACTATTACCCCTTCCCTTTTATGAGGTGCCATCATTGGTTCTAAGTATGAATCTGATGATGAAGGATGCATATTGGGTTCTTGGTCTGCAAAAGGAATTGTGTCATGATCAGTCTTGAGTATACATCAGGTTTTGAGAAGTATCCAATATTATTGTCAATCTTGAACATTATTAAGGGATGAGAAAGGAGATTGGTCTATCTCCATTTAGAAGGAAAATAACTTGGGACGAGTGATCCTAATTATTTGATGAAAAAGAGAGGGGAGTCCGATGAGATGTACGCAACATCTGAATGGGTCTCTTGGAAATCACCCTGAATTATTAGAGATGTCGACATTGAGGAATTGGTGTAAGCATTTAAAAGTCTGAACAAGTCCACCGTGGATATGGCATCCTAGAAATGAAAGAAGTATATGATGGTGTGGATCATAGAGTGAACCATATATATAAGAGGAATAAAAATGAATAAGACAAAAAATGAGTGGGATGGAAAGGTTGAGTAAAAAGAAGTGCAGAGATAAGGCGCAAGTGCACGACTTTTTTGATCTTCACCTTAACTAAAAATCAAACAAAAACAAAGTGTGGGTTCACCAACTCAACTTGTGAAGCTGTGAAAGTTTGGCTATTTATCTTGGTCATTTTTATTAATTATTTTCAAATAATATTTCCATATTAAGCTAGCATTATCCCTATAAGCGGGTGAGTACTACTAGATAAGTGTCTTGTACTTCCAACTTCCTTTATGACCAATAGCATGTACTTTTTGAGGTCCTTGTTATCAGATGTGGATTTGCTACTCAGCTAAAGAAATAGAGAGTAAGCAAATGTGTGAATCAGATAACTCCACTGAATAGTACTTGGATGTGGCACGATGAGACAAGGTCCCACCATTTCAATACTCCTACGCTCAAGTAATTTAGACCAATTCCACAAGAGGATATGACCCTACTCGCCACATACCAATAGAAGACTATTACTTCACAAACCCAGATAATACACAATCTAGTAAACAAGCTGGGTTTTTTGCTCTAATCCACAAAGGATCATGCCCCACTCGATCTAATGAATTTCTGATTTCCTTTGTATTTAAATCCAAGAAAACAAGGAGAGAAAGTCGAAAAAGTTGGTGCACATGAAATCTATGAGTGTATGTAGAGTAAAAAATATGTTACTCAATACAACACTCTACATGGAGTATGATCCATGCATTAATTAAGAAACTAATCTATATGCAAATGCAAGCAAGAACCATCATAAACAGGAATTTCTATTAGTAGGAAGTAATGATTAATTTGAGTAAGAATAAATGTAGATGTCTATAGGAATAAACAATCTAATTAGATATTGGACCTAGTGATTATCAGGATAAGACCATATTAAAATCCTTTCTAATTACCTCCTTGACCATTCAAACAACCTAATTCCCCTCTTGACCCTATAAAGTTACTCTGTCTTACCCCACTGGCCATGCCGTTAATTTGAGACTACTTGGGTTAACTAGCTAAGGTTTAAGTTGAGCTAATCAAACACTAACAAATCCAATGACATGTTTTTTTACTCTCTCTACTTCTTCTTCTTCTCTCCCCCTCCTTCTCTCCCCATCCATCGTACACTCCTTGATGAGCGCAAAGTTTATGGACGTTGTCGAGGTCAATATCGGTGTGGAGAAGAGTAACGTCGAAGAGGAATTGGCTGGAGGAGCATCGGGTTTCAGTGAGGAGGGTGGGTGGATAGAGGTGGATGGTGGAATGGTTGAAGAGGGAGGAGTGGGAGGAGTAGTTGCAGGAGCCGCGATGAGGTCGAAGGGAAAGGGCTTGAGGGCGTGGGCAGGAGCGCGAGCATAAGGAGGTGGAGAGCGAGGGAGCGGGATGGCCTGGATCTAGAGGAGGATGGTGAGGGCATAGAACAAGGGCAGGAGGGTGAGGGGGGAGGGCGAGGAGGAGGAGGAGGGAGAGTATTTGGGAGGACATGGACCTAGAGGAGGATGACGAGGACAGAGATCGAGGGTGGGACAGCGAGGGCATAGGGCGGGGAGGAGGAGGGTGAGGGATTGGGAGGACCTAGACATAGAGGAGGACGGAGAGGGTGAATGTCATGGAGGAGGAGGGTGAGTAGGAGGTCAGGGTGGAGGAGGGCGAGGGTGGAAGACTTTACAGAGGAAGGCGAGGGCGCCAAAGGTCGAGGAGATGGTGGGTGCTGGGTGGGGAAAGGAAGATGAGGAGGAGGGTAAGGGGGAGGGGCAATTAATATAAATTTTATAAAAAAATGGAAATAATGTAAAAGAATGTAACATAATCTGGTTAGTTTTATTGGTTTGATGAATGGTGGTTAACCACAATGTCTGTGGGGTAATGGTTGGCACATATATGGGGTCGAGGGGGGAATTCGGTTGTTTCAAAAGCCAAGGAGGTAATGATAAGTTTATAGAATTCCTGGGGTAAAAATCCCGAAAATCTAAGAGAGTGGGAGTGTCAAGTTATTACAAATTTATTTATAAATCACTCTCTCACGAAAAAGGAAACAAAATCTACTCTAGTCAACTGCTACACTAATCTTTACCTCGGTCTCTTGGTTCTCATTTGAAGCTCTCTCCTGTTGATTTGGTAAGAATGAACCAATCTCTACATTGCTCGAATGTAGTCGATCTCCTAAGATATCCACCCTCGCTCTATGGGCCCTCAGAACAAAGTCAAATAAGAGATGGATTAGAACAATTTATGCCAATAAAAGATAAGAAGAAATAAAAAATAGATAAAATAAAATAATCTATATGCAAATCGAAAATACCATTACATACCCAGCAATAGTATCATTTGTTAAACATATCTAGTAGATCTACTTTCTAACAAGCTAGAGCAGTAATCGTTGCATCGAGCGAGCGACCAATGATTCAGCAACAATTAACCCACAATTATATTTAGCAGGTAAATGTGTATGAGTCAAAATTTATTAAAACTCTACATGAATATGTATATGTGTAAGTAGGTAGAGTGTCGAAAACTAGGACACCAAATGGAGGGTGATAATTATTGTTAATTATTTCTAATTATAAATAATAATTCTTTTAGACTTCTTCTTATTTTTGTAGATTTTTAATTATATCGTATTTTATGAATTTTTATTTTTTTATATTCAAATTTTATAATTTTTAATCTTTTTGATTTTTAAGATAAGATGATTAATTATTCATAAAAATAATAAACATTATATCTTATATAAGTAATATATAGTATATATATATAATATAGCCAATATAAATTTTATTTAAGTTAGAATATAGTTAAATAAAATATAATTTTTTTGCATTTTTTATATTTTTCTCAATTTTGGTAATTTTAAAGTGAGTTTTTCTAATTTTTATGAGTTTTAATTAATAAATATGTCAAAATGGTGTATATATAAAATCTATGTCCTTGTTTAGGGTTTAATAAATATAAATAAATCTAAAATTAACACGAAACAAGTTTTACTATATAATATGTATAGTAAAGAAATTATGAAATAGAAAATTATATTTTTAGATTTTTATATAATTTTGATAATTTGTATAATATTTTTAAGGTTTGTGATTTTTATGTTTAACATTTTGTATTTTTAGTAATTTTTGGTTATGTGGTAGAATATAGTATAATATAGATAATATAAATTTTTTGGAATTTTTTGAGCTATGGCTTTTTAATATCTATACATGAATCAAATCATGTTTTGTATTTTGAAAAAGAGGAAAATTAAGTTAAATTCCATATAAAAATTTTGCGTGAATGGTTAGGCTTTCAGACATATATACTAATTTTCACACGACTTTTGGCATAAAAATTTATTTAATAAAAATAAATATAAATAAAAATAAAATATGCGGCTCACTAGGGACTTATTGGCAATATTTGAAATCTAATCGTTCATTTAATAATAGGTATGTGAAGTTAAGGGTTAAACTTGCAAAAGGTATAACGCCTCATGTGGGACTCCACGTGTGGAGGTGGGGATCTAATAGAAAATACCCAAAAACTTGGGTCCATATTGCTAAAGAAAATACAAATATTACACCTAATATTTAATTTACAAAACTAAATTTTAAATAGAAAATGCAGGGGGTTACCACCATAGTATACCTTGAGAGCATGCGGGGCATGTGTATTCTGATCGGGTGGTTGAAGAACGGCCATGTGTCTTCACTTATAATCAGGTGTGGTAGGGGATTCATACTGCTTCATTTGAAATCAAGTGCCCGTATTAGATACGGGCCCGCTCCTCGATCGATTGGTGTTGAAGGATCTTCAGAGAATAACGAAGAACACTTTCATGTTCTACCTTCGAATTCTGGTTCCTCCTCCGTCTCGCGTCTTTTGATGTTATGATCAATAAAAAACGTACATGAGGGTCCTCTGCATCTACAGGGATACTCAGAAGAGTTCAGGTCTCATTGAAGGAAGCTTAGTGGTCGGTCTACATCCAGGAACCTAGGACTGAGCTCCTTATCTCAATCACCTTCCAACTTCCTCACGTAGAGCTTCTTCATGTACAAAAGCTTTTGGCGCTAGAGAGCTATGTTCTCGACCTAGTTTAAAGATGGATTGCAAAAGTTGTTAGTCTTTGATTCATCACTCTAAAAGCTGAAAATAGAACTCAGTTCCCAAGTATTTAATTGCATTTAATCATTTATATTTCATTTAAGCATTATTACACGTGTATATAATATACATATTTTAGCATTCTTCATTGAATTAGTAAGAAGCCAGATTTTATGTGTAAATAATCACATGTATATTAATACTTCACTATTTTGCTTTATTTTTCACTAACTCCAAATCCGATAAAATCATCTCCACTATGTACATATACTAACATTAATAAAGGAAAAATACTAACCTATGTAAATGAAAAATAAAACCAAACCCTAGTTTGAGACAAAAAGTTGTAAAGTAAAATATCTCTCACATACAATCTTTTTTGAAACCTACTTACTTTTGAATATATTACATTAAATTATCTACAAAACAATACCAATTTCAAAACAATCGGGATTCATGTGTGAAACTCGGGTTTTGGTCCCTCACTGTATATTATATATATTGACTGACTTTAACTTATTATTTTATATACATTATTAACCCTTTTTTGTTTCATTTATTTTTTATTTATTTACTAAGATTTATGTTTTAATAGAATATGCAAAAATACAAACCTAAGATGAACTAAAATCAAAGAAAATGAATTGTTCTAATTCTATATATAGAGTTTGTACATAAGTCTCATTTCCTTTATTTCTTTATTTTTGTAAATTATTAAAAATATCACAAAATAATATCATTATATAAATAATTATGTTATATTTTCTTTATGATTTTTCTATTCAAAAAATCATAAAAAGTGTAAAATCTTACAAAGAAGTATTCTACGTAAATAGAGGACCATCAAAAATGCACTTTGTACAGATGTCTTCTTTTGGTTTTTGTTCCTTCGCAACCATTATAGATATCATCAAGTTGAACAACTTACATGAAGATCACTTTTAATTTGACATTATTTTCTATTTTTTTGTTTTATTTACAATTATTGTGGAGATGACAGGAGGCAGCTTCAGGAGCTGCCATGTGCCCCTCCCGCTTAACCTCTCTTAGTTACCCTCAATTTGGTCATTGAATGAAGTTACCCTTTATCCAATGACCCATCTTAATTCCCCTACTCTTCTTTTCTTCTAATCCTTTTCTCTTTTCCTTTTCAATTTTCTATATATTCTTCATATCTCATCGGACCCCCATTCCTTTTTCTATATTTAGGCTGACCAGATCCTAATTTTTGGGGAGGGGACCCATGCCCTCCATGTATATCCGTCCATTCTTTCTTTCTTCTTTCATTGTCCTCGACCACCCTATTTTTTTCTTTTTTTATACTTAGGCAGACCAGAATGTAAGTATAGAGAGGAAGGACGAATTCTAAATTTCTATTATTTTCACTCTTTTATGCTTAGCACGAGCTATGTCTTTTCCTCGCTTTTTGTGCTCTAAGGACATAGTATACACTGAGTATAGGGGACATGTATATATATTACATATATACTTTATACATAGCTTGTACTTTGACGTATTTTATGTGTATATTATTAAACAAATACGGGATGGGTAAACTTTGTAAAATTTATCAACAAAACAAAAATAATTGTGCGTAAAATATGTGCAACATGTAAACTGCATGTAAATATGTATAATGTGTATATTTCATACGAGTTGTAAAATATGTATAATATTGTTGTGTAAATAATACTCCCTTTGTAAAATTATTGTAAAAATTTTGTAAATAATATTTGTGTTGTAAATTGTTGTAAAACTGGGGGTATAATTGTCGTATATATTGTATATATACAATAGCCATTACTAGTAATTTTGGTTGTATAATGATATGGCTAAGAACACTGGAAATAAAATGTTTTGTATAAGACTTATAAAAATTATTTGAAAAATTCTTTGTAAATATTTTTGTAAAATAGTTTTGTAAATACTTTGTAAAAATATTTGTTAAATTGTTTATATAAGTATTTTATAGAATATTTGTAAAAAAATCTTTGTAAAAATTTTGAAATTTATTTATGTAAGAAATGTTGTTACTTTTTTTGTTTGTAAAATGATTATAAATTATTTTGTATCTAAATTATTGATATTGTAAAAATGGTGTAAAATATTTGAAAATAAAAATCTTTGTAAAATTCATTTGTAAAAGTTTGCAAAACTATTTTTAAAATGTTTTGTAAAATCTTTGTGAATTTTTTTGTAAAATATTTTTGTAAAGGTTTTTCTAAATTTTTGTAAAAACTTTTGTAAATAGTTTGTAAAATATTTTATCAACATGTATATAAATAAATGGTGCATAATTATATGTATATATAGTTGTAAAAACCTTGTAAATATACCTCATAATAATATTGTAAAATATATGAATAAAATTCCTTTGTTGATAATTTTTTTAACCAATCCTTCTATAATACTTGTAATAAAAGTTTATATAAAATTCGTTTAGATAAAATACATTTTGTAAAATTTGTACATAAAATCTATAACTAAAAATTCTTTTTGTAAAATCTTATATAAATGTGTATAATCTTGTATTTCGTTTTTGCATCAAATTCTTTGCAAATTTGTATAAAATCCTTCTTAATTCGTGTAAATGTGTATAATTCTCTATAACAAATCTCATAAAAATTGAAAAAGATAAAATCCTTAAAAATTTACAAAAGTTCACTCAAAACTTTCTTAAAAAGTATGTCCTTTTCTTTTCTTTTTTTGAAAAAAAATATATCCCTTGCATTTGCATTTTTCAGAATGATATTGATGCCTAAACTAGTCTAGAATAAAATCCAATAATGGAGCTTGTTTAAGACCTTAATTCAATGAATTTCAAAGGAACCTTATAGGAACTGGAGTTGAGACTTTTCATGTCGTAGCCACTTAATTCCTTGGTTACACAAGACTATGTTCGCATGTCATCTTGATTAGTATAAGTATAATATTTCATACAAAGACATGATTTTATAAGACAATGACCTAACTTGGACAAGCACTTTGTACGTAGCTCTTCACTGATGAGGTGGAGAGTGTAGAATCCTTTGGCAAGAGATGCACGCGAATGGAAACATACGCAATCACCTTGCATGGCCAGTGCACTCCAACCTAGTCTAGTAGTATGGACGTATAAGATGGGGGTTGTGGGTTGAAATAATGCTTCAAATGAGGGATGGTTTGCTTGCACTATTTTTTATAAGACCCCAAAACTTGGGAAGAAAGAAAGATTCTGTATCCGTTAGTGCATAATAAGATCAATGCAATGTTATAGTTCTTTCCACTAAATAGAAGGCAAAGTTACATCAAATAAAAAGAGAGAATAATGACCGCAATGGTCCAGCTTCAGAGAGCCTGTAGATCTTAGTGGATACTAGGTTACACTTGTGAGCTTCACAAGGAGATGTTGCTACACTAGCTACAATGCAGTTCTCTTCTTATTATTCTATCTTCCCCCCTTTGATTGTGGACACAACACGTACCTGAACTTAGAAGGAAATACTTAGCTCCTTGTGGAATGAGTGGCTAGACTAGGGCATTAGGGTCACCTTGTTAAGAGAAGGTTGGTCTTTGTCAATTTTTATGTGGAGAGATATATTTCACTTACATAGCACAAGTAGATTCATAGTCATCAGAATTTACGTATGAGGACTAAGTTCAGCATCGAGGCCATGGCTTAGAAAGATTTTCCTGCTTATCGACCTCCCGGAGACACAAGCCCTTTCTCGACATACCTTGTTCTGACCTGAATGTTGAGGCAACCAGAATAAAGACTTGTGGAATTTAAAGGCTATTGAGTTTTAAATCCTATCCCTAATAATATTCCATAAAACTAATAATCCAAAGGTCCAACCGAGCTCCCTACTTTTACTTTATGAATATTAATTTAAAAATCAAAATTATTCTAAGTTTTTTATTTTCCCTTTCTTCCTTTTCTTTTTAGTCACTTATTCCTCAAATAAGTGTTGCTAATGGACTAGTAAAAGGTAAAGTTTAGGGGGATAATGAATCACCAATTCATCATCTTTATTTATTTCGTTTAGATTAAAATACCTAATAAAACACTTATAAATATCAATAAATACCCATTTTAAATAAATCTTATTTCTTTTATAAATATTATTTCTTTATTATTCTTTTAACTTAAAATAAAAAAAATAAAAAAATAAACATAAAGTAAAGAAACTGAAAGATTGTATATATGCAATAAATACAAGCTAACTCTAAACCCGAGAGTAGGTTAAGGATTGACCTAATAGACAAGGAATAATGTAGGGGAAGATAAGGACATACATCAGAAAAAAGAAAAATCAAGAAAACAAATTTCAACATGTATGTTCATCATTGAACATGTAGTATATATTGTATATAGTTCTTAGACTAATTTATTTACCACAAATCATCTCAAATGAAAATTTTTTCTTCTTGGAACTTGTACATAAAAATACGTTGTAAGTGTGTTAAAAATAATTGCAAGAAGAATCATTGTACATATTAAAAATAAAATGACTTTAAAAAGGGGTTAAGCTTGGTTTGCCAATTTAATATCTTCTCCACAACAACTCAAAATAAACCTAACTCACTTTCATTGTGTTCAAAAGTAAATAAGATTAAATTGAAAGTAATGACTTTAGATAAACATGTCAAACTACAAGTCGTACATGTCTCGGGGTGGATGGATCATGGGATACGTACTCCTTGTTGCGTCTGATATTGTCGGGATTGGATTTAACTTGGGCTAGAATGAGTGTCTTCGTGGCGGTCAGCTCGTCAAGCTTCTGGTTCAGATCATTCATATTCTTGATCAATAGAGCAATCTAATCAAGTGATGGGTTCACCGAAGGTGCCTCTATATGCTCAACAACTGGAGGTCGATGAGACTGGTAGTATGGAGGTTGTTGATACCTAGAACAAGAAGATTGTGGCTGATACTAAAAATGAGGAGGAGGAAGATGTGAAATCTTTGAAAATTGTGCAGATTATTACTTATACTCTAGATGATACTGATATGTAGGCTTCATATGTTGATGTCCATATCTTCAAGTCTAGAAATGTGGTGGAGATGAATAATGAGGGTCTGGGTGCTCGCGTTGGAACTGGTGTGATCTACTACCCTGAAACTGGTGAATTGGCATCTGACTGGCCTGGGAACCCAATTGTCCCTACCTTGGTGGATGGGTCTATCTATACTCGAGGACACTCCAAATATCGTTCACCACTTGAATGTGAGATGGAGGTGGACACTGCTTTTTAGAAAGGTACGGATACTCATGGTACTATGGAACAATGCATGCAAGAGGTGACTATCGCAGGACCTGATCTGGAGTCTACAAGTAGAAAATGTGCTGAACTGTTGGCGGTGCGCTGGTGTTCTATTGTGCTGAGAAGTGGAAGAAAATGTCTCCATGGCAGAAGTATCAGGGGCGACACTTGCACTCTGTCATCAAATGATCGTACTGACTAGAAGCTCCAGATGCTTCGTACTTCATCCTCTGCTCCATCACCTGTAATTTCTAAAGTTCGTTTAATCTCTTTTCTATTATATCAACTTTTGATAGGTGATTGCATATAATAGTCAGATCGGAACTATAAACCCTATCCATGTCATGAGTTGTCAGCATGTTAACAGCCTTGTGGGGTACATAAGTTGGTAGAGAATGTTTTTGAAATATGTAGGAATAATATGGAGCAGTTGATCTCTCTAACTTTTCATGAAAGATCTACCAAAGGACATCCTCATCTTTGTTGAAATGGGATCCTCCACAAGTGTCATCAAGCAATCTCAGATTCTCTAAACTCAAACCTCAAAAAAAATTGCACAAGGCTAGTCTTCAGTATGTCATGATGGGGGCACTTCTCTGTCAAATCCTTGAAGTGTTTCCATGCCTCGTGAATAGGCTCATGGGACATATGGGAGAAGTTCTCTATCAAGGACCGCATCTGATTCAATCATCCTACATGGTAGTACTTGCTTAGGATTGTTGATCTCAATTCCTCCTAGGACGTGACAACTCATCCTAAATAATTGATCTAATAGATCAACTTGTCCATAAGGTTGAATGGGAAGGTTGTCATCTTTACTACCTCTTAGGAATGTTAGGGTAGTGCATCATACCACAAATACGGTCAAACTGCTGGAGGTGTATATATGGTTCTTCATTGATGTGATTGTGGAATATAGGGAGCAATGGTAAAAGTTGGGGTTTCAACTCGAAATGCCCATGAACCGGGGTAACTGATCCATATGACTTAGTGTCATGCACATGGGTTATAGGCATCTCTAAGTGTGATCTTGGTCACCACTCTCTCTGGCTCAATAATAGGATCTTCTCTAGACTGCTCCTCAGCTCCCCCATTCTCTCATCTCATTCGCCCATCCTCCTCTCTCCTCTCTCCTATGTTGTTCCTCAACTATAAGATCATATCCCTATGTCTGGCCTGGATCTTGCCCTTCTCAGTCAACTATGTCTGAATAGCTTATATTGAAGCCAACATCGTGTTGTTGATCTCTTACTACTCGGTCATAGGCGCTTCCGCTTGGAAGCCATCGAGTCCTTAAAATGTGTCATTGAAAAGGTGCAAGGCACTCGACTAGTCCTCAGAAATGATGAAGTCGTAGAAAAGTGTGAGATGTTGTGCTCCCTTAAGCTCAAATGATATTTTGATATTAGGGTCAATCTCAAATAAGGGATTTATTGGTGAAATGGTGACATAGAGAATGAAGAATACTCAGGAAGAGAGTCGTCCCGAGTAAGTGAAGAAAATTGACTATATTATACAAATATAAGCTCATGAACTCTGAATAAAAAGTACTCCAATCTGACATCCTTGATGTAAGAAGGAAAGATATGAGATCACGTAGTCAAACAAGAAGAAGAAAGTGAATGAAAGGCACGAAGTACATGGAAGGGTCTTCACACTAAGAAAACAAACACAAAACAAACCCCCAATTTACCTACTAAACATAATGTGAGGACCGTAAGAGTTCGGTCTTTAATCTTTTCAATTTAGTTTAGTGCATCACAAGAAGTTACTTAACAATAGACACACATGGTGATGTATCCTTATCTCCTGGATGAGCACACCAAAAGGATTTTCTAAGGTAAGAGGAAAGTGCTTGCGGATGTGACCGTGTATCGAAGAGTGATACATATGTGTTTCTGGGCATAAGTCCAGGGATCTGGGCTCTATCCTTAGGTCTACATCCTTACCCACTCTTTTCTGAAGATAAGTACCTGCAATAATGAGGGATTTCTTCTCCCCAAAATGAATGGATCTTTACGTTTAGTTTTAGTGTTGTGTTATTTTAGTAGTCCCAAATTTATATTGGTTATTAATTTTTTTTAGCAGTTTCAAATAAATTGATCTAACGAATTTTCCAATTTCTATTTTATCCTAAGTGAGAAAAAATGGAGAAGAAAGTTATAAAAGTCGATGCACGATAAAAATCAAATATGCATGCCTTGTATAGAATATGTACCTATTGCCATAAGTCTACATGCAAAATTATGTGCACTTAAAAAAATAAAATCTAACATAAATGATGCACAAGAACCGTCCTAGCAGAAACTTCTATTGACGATAAAGAACGAGGTATTTGACTAAGCCCAGTTATGCACTACTCTATAGGACAAAGAAGTTTATAAGGGTTTTGGACCTATTATTTTCCTAGTTCAACAGAAGATAATAAAAACTACAAATAATGGTCTTAGTCACTAAAAAATGTGTGAAACAAAAAAAAATAAAGGTAATGAAAAAACAAAAATATGGTGAGGTCCCCTAAGTGAACCTGTAGTTGGTGAAAACAAATCCCGCAATAACGAGGGTATATAATGGCCTAGAAAATAAATAAGAGGAAAATGACAAGAAGAATTATTGCAATTTATTTACAAAAATAAATGGAAATAAAATAATTAAAAAGAAAATAAAAAATGCCCGAAAAGAAAATTTTAGTGCTATTTCACTCCTATCGCTCCTTCTCCTCTATGCTCTCCTATGAGTCGATGAAGAAACGACCAGACTCCGCTACGCTCAGGCGCGGCAACGCTCCTACAAACTCTTCCTCCCTCGTCAGGCTCTTGTAGAAAATATGAAACAAAAGAGGTGTCAGAAATAATTTGTGAAAAGTAAACAAATAAAATAAAGTAGAAAATGTGACTGAAAATAAAATTTGAAGAAACAAGGAAACAAAAAATATATATAAACACCAAGAGTAGAGGCAAATAAGAAAACCTCTTTCCTTGTCGTGCATCCCCGTAAACTATGTTATTCAATTATTCACGGCATTCTAGGGGTCTATTTTTATTCAAAATAATACGAACAAGTGTCGCTGCTACCCCAAATGTCCCCAATAAAAAATATTTTATTCTCAACCAAAAAAAGATCAAAGAGAGAAATAAAAAGAGAAAATTGCTTTTAATTTTACATGTAGAGCATATAGGATCGAACTTAGGGAGGCAACAATACCGAAGGGATATTAATTAATACAAATTAATAAGATCTTTTTATTTTCTTCTTTTAATATTTTTATGAATTTTTAATCTTTTGTATTTTAATGGAATTTTAATATTTTTATATATTTTTATGTTATTTTTTATTTTGAATTTTTTGTGAATTATAAATTTGTCATATTTTTATAATGTTTATTTTTAAAACAAATCAAATGAAAAAATTAAATAAAGAACACACTTTTTAAAATTTTAAAAAATAACAAAAAAACCAGAAAATTCAAATTAAATTATTTTTATATTTCTCATAATTTGTTACTATTTTTTGATATTTTGAAAGATTTTTATTTTTTCTTAAATTTTTAAAATTATTAGAAACTGAAAATTATAACACAATTGAACAATACACTATTTTTGTATAAGATGATTTTTCAATCTTTAATTGAAGATATTTTATATATTTTCGTGATTTTTCAATAATTTTATATTAACTTTAAATGTTTTCTTATTTTATCATTTTTAGGGCTATTATATAGAATTTTAAAAAAATAACTACACATGGACTGAAATAAATACACATACATAAATTTTCTTGAATTTGTCAAACAATTTTTGAATTTTTATTATATTTTTACTATAAACAAGACACTTTTTGTGAAACCAAAACTAATTAATTTTTTAAACAAGAATTAGGGCTTATACAACAAATTAACATAAATTTATGGGAATTTTTATTGAATTTTTGTTAGTAATTAATGATTTATTAAGCTTGATTACGCAACAAACAGTTATTCCAGAATCTGAGGACTAAAATAAAAAGAAAGTTATTTCTGGTACTAAATAAAAAACAAATAAAGAAATCTGAGGTAAAATATGCAAATTTTCCACAAGAGGCGCTTGGCGACATGCGTGAGGTTTGTTGGCATGAGCCTCGATGCGATTATTTAATTTCTAAGGGTTGATTAGTAACATAAAACAAAGTACAATTATTGTAATTTCACCAAACGTGGACTTGCCAAGGCACGCGACTCCGTTTAAACAAGACCCGAAAGAAAATATAAAAAATAATAAGTGTCTTTATGCATTTAATCACACAACAAGCATCAGGCACATGTCCTTAGAAGAACTTATTTACAAAAATATGAAACAATGGGGTAGGAAGAAAAATTCACCGAGGTCATTTGCAGGTCGTATGCGAGATCTACGACTTTGGTTTGATCCCTTAGATCTGATCAATTATCTACAAATTGGGGCTTCCTCAATGGTCATGATGCAATCTAGTGTTTGTGTTATTGATCAGACAACGGAGAAGCCTTCTGAGGAACTAGGACAACGGGTGGCGCCTATGAACTTCAATTGGTTGGATCTTGGTTGATCTTCATCCAAACAGTTACCCGAAGGCCCCAGAAAGTAGTTGTTGTCCTCTCGTGTCAAATGGATGTGGCGATGAAGCTCGAACATCGAATATTCACGATCTTGAGTAGTTGGTACTCTGCATGAAATTCAAACTCCACGTCATGATTCACTACTCCAGAAGATGTCTTTGAATCTCCAAAGGGTTTATTGCTCAAAGACGTAGCTCCAACCGGCGATCTTAAAAAAAGCAAAGATGGGGGTGAATGGGATAGTACGGTTGAGGTAATCGGATTGGAGTCGAAATCTAGATCTGAAGTAGATCTGAATGATCATACGTGACAAGACACTATATAAGAGGTCCAAGATGGTAGAAGATCGATCGGGGTGATGAATGAATGAAGGATAGCCTTTGGTCACAAAGATCGAAGGTTAATAGGAAAGTAATAGATCTAAATGGAAATCTAATTAAAATGTGTGAATTAAATCAGAAATTAAAGGAAAGTTAACCTGGAATTAAGCTTACAGTAAAGATGATGGTCACGACCTCGATATGAGTATAGCAGATCGAAGAAGCTCAACACCGATGGTGCTCTAGCGACGTGCTCGATCACGTCTCCCAAGTCGAATCGAGCTCTCCTGGTTGTCAAGAAGGAGCGATGTCACCATAGCTTCATCTAGGGATCAATCTCAGGCGCAGAAGGTAATGGAAAACAGATCCAAAGAGGAGTGCTCGGATTACGTCTCCCAAATTGATTTATGTTTTCCTAGCTATAGAGAAGGAGCATTGTCACTGCAGCTTCAACCAGAGATTAACATCAGGCACAAAAGGTAATGGAAAATAGAACCAAAGAGGAAAATAGATCTAGAGAGGAATATATAGCGGACGATGCAGGCCAAATTTCAAATGCCAAATGTAGGTGAACCGAGCCATAAGAAATGAAATTCTTATTCGGGCAAACATGTTTATTAATTAGTATATAAATATGAAGAAGAGATCGGGGTAAAAGATGGTTGGATTATTAGAAAATCGGATATGGTGGGCTCATCATCAGTATATTCAGATAGACGACTCACTAAGTGGAGTTGATCTGGGTCAACAGACCCTGGTCTGCCAATCAGGAGGTCTAGATCGAGTGAGGAAAAAAGAAAAAAGATAGAACATAAATTAAATAAAAGAGAATTGAAAAATAAATTAGAAAATTAATTTAAATAAAAAAATTCATCCAAAATGTTAATAATTAATTATTTGGGTGATTTTTAATAAATTAAATAAATAGGTTCAAATAAATAGAAACCTTTATTCACAGGTATAAATACCTATATATACAACAAATTACTTTTTAATGAAATATTTTTACAATTAATATATACTTTAATAAATTATTAACTTGCATAATTATTTTAGTAATTTAAATATATTTTTATTTGATTTTTATGAGTCAATTTATTAAGATAAATAAATAGGGTTATTTAAAATATGTGTGTGATACTTATACAATAAATACATGATTTTATTTCAATTTCTTTTTAATATTTTTTTATTGGTATTTTATATAAATCAAATATTGTATATACAAATATTTAAAAATACAATATATGAAAAAATAAGAGAAAAAAAGAAAATAATAAATAGATAAGTGTGCAACATATGCCTATTGTACAATAGCACTCGAAAAACTACTTTTCACATCTTAACACCAATTTTAGTTAAACCACTTTCATTTTAAAGCTTATTTCATTTTGAACACAATGAAATAAGTTTGGTTTATTTTGAGTTTTTGAGGAGAAGATATTAATCTGACAAGATGAGCTTTGTGGTTTTTCAAAATGATGTTACTTTTATTATGTATTATGTTTCTTCTCGAAATTATTTTTAATATTTACAACTTATTTTTATGTACAAGTTCCAATAAGAGAACATTTTTATTTGAATGATTTTAGTGATAAATAAAATAGTAGAAGAACTATATACAATATGTGCAACATGTTCAATGATGAATATACGCGTGGAAATTCGTTTTCGTGATTTTTCTGATGAAAGGCCTTATCTCCCCCCTACTTTATTCCTTGTTGATTAGGGCAAACCTTGACATACACCCGGGGTTAGAGTCAATATGTATTTATTGCATATATACAGACTTCATTTTCTTTATTTTTACTTTATTTCAACATCAATTTACATCAGGTTAAATGAATGATAAATACATAATATTTACAAAAGAGATAAGATTTATTAAAATTTGGTATTTATTGATATTTACAGGTGTTTTATAAATGATTTTAAGCTAAAGTAAGTGAATAAAGATGATGAATTGGTTGTTCATCGATAATAAAAATATATAATAATTCAAACAAAATGGCTTTTCATTCATACATACAAAAAATATTGCACGTCATACCAAAACATGGACAGAACAAAAGATTCTATATCTGTTGGGGCATAAGAGATCAATGCAGAGCAACCACACTTCACACTAAAAAGAAGCCAATTCCAAAAGAACAACAATGACTACAAAAGTGCAAGCTTCATATAGTCAGTGAATTTTTGTGGAGACTTGCCAACACTGGCTAAGCTTCACTGGAGATGTGACTACACTGGCCACACTGTACAATTATTACAATTTCACCTAACACAGACGTGCTAAGGCACGTGACTCCCTTCAAAAAAGATCCAAAAGCAAATATAAAAAATAAGGTTCTTTATGCAATTAATCACACAATAAGTGTCAGACACTTATCCTTAGAAGAATTTATTTACAAAATTATGAAATAACAATGGTAGGAAGAAAATTTCACCGAGGTCACATGCAGGCTGCATGTGAGATCTACGGCTGTGGTTTGCTCCCTGGGATCTGATCAATTAGTTGCAAATTGGGGCTTCCTAAATGACTAGTCGTAAAAACACTCGGTTAATTTCTATGAATTATTGTTTCAAATATGAAGGTTTTGTGTTGTTGTAAACACATCGGGGGTAATCGGAATCGATCAATAAATAACCACAATAATTTATTCAATTTGTAATTAGCATGTTTTTATGTTTATTTTACTTAAAGTCCCAAGGTCGAACTCAAGGAGGCAAAGAAATAATCTGGATCTATGTCTATCAAAATTTGTATGTGGTTTTCGAGGCGGAATATTTTTTGTATTTTTAATGCAGTTTGTATGCAAATGTGGCCAATTTTAAGGACTAAAATGCAATTTCAATCAAATGATGTCCAAAAATTACGAAACTTGGCCGAGATCTTAATATAGAGAAATGAACACACTGTAGTTTTTTGGAATTTTTGAATGTAAGATGAATACTTAAATATTTTATGAACGTAAATAGAGTGAATTTCAATAATTAATTGTGATAAATATTAAATTATTTATTTTCAAAGAATAAAATTATCCAAGATCTATAACTAGGTAATTAATCTCGAAAAAATCCAAAACCTTGAAAATATGAGATCAAATACCTATTCAGAATTAAAGATTGAAATCAACAAAATGATTTTTATATAGCAAAGCACGCATGCAAATGAACTTCATTTTAGGCATGATGTTAAATACAATGAATCCTCTAATGCATGAATTTTTGGCAATTTTTAGAGCTATGGTTAATTTAATATGGATTTATGAGCATAGATTAAGTAAAATATGCATTTTTTTCACCAAAATAAAAATTAGTAATTAACCGCAAATCATATAAATATAAAGAATATAACAACATGTAGAGAATTAGTTGCTAAACATCATGTAATTTTTTGAATAACTAAATGAAGTGATGTAGAGGTTCAAAATAAATGGGGAACACAAATATCTCAAAATTAAAATTACAATAATTAAATAATGCAGAAAATACAAAACATGGACTAAAATGTTATTACCGAGAGCCTGTAGGGTGTTTCTACAAAATTACCGACGTACGTGCCCTCATGAAGATAGGACCTTGATGGAATTAATAGAACCTCAGAGGTGGCTTCTGTAATTTGCCCAAGTGGTCACGTGCGTAGCACGTAACCCCTGGGTAGCTGGATATGGGTGTGAATAGAGGTATCTCTAGGGGTCTTGGTGCAAAAGGCCCCTTCGCATATGTGGGATCATGTGAGGAGGGAGTCATCTGGTGGTGCTCCGTCGGGTGAAGCGGCTCGTGGGCGGAGCTGTGAAGGATGAGGAGCGGAGGGCTAAAGGCCTTCGACGGAGGAGCGACGGGGGCCGAGGAAGTTGAAGTATCTTGATCGGACCCTCTTGTACATGGAATTGAGGTATCGATGGCAGCATCCCTTGCACGTTGTCGATGACACAACGGAGAAGAGTGGCTGACACATGAACAGGGGACATCAGGGAGGAGGGCGGTGGAGTCCTCGAAGATGTTGGGGAGGCTGAACACTTGTAGATAATCCTTGGAGAAGAAGGTTGTCGGAGGTGCTGGCTCAATGGCGATGGCGCCCGAGTACATGGTCGTTGGCCGAGGATGATGGGGGAGAAAGCACATGTGAGGAATGATGAATATTAATTGGGGGATGGTGAACACGGAGGCAGAGTGTTCGACTGAAGTATGTACGTGAGGCGAAGGAATCGAAGGTAGAGTGGCGAAAAGATTATGGAGAAGGGATACCTGGAGGAAAAGAGCTCAACAGCATAAAGTTTGGAGTAGAGGAAGGCGCGACGGTGCTGCAACAATGAACAGAGCACCTTGGATCATGCGTAGCGGAGGTAACTTTGTCAGCAAGAGGCATTGTCACTACCTTTAAAGATCCTGGAACCCCTTCTTAATGCTAGTGAATTGGCGGATGATCATTGAGGTGGTTGGTCGGTGTTATTTTATAGGAGATGAGAGGGGCTCGATATGGAAGGAGATGGTTGCGATCTGATTGGATCGAGGTGGGTATTTGATTAGGAAGCACATCAGGAAGGAGTTCTCAAGGATCAACAGGGGATGCGCGATGGCAGGCCGGAGATGGAAATCGCAATATGATGGAGGATCATGGAGATTGCGGGGCAGGGCATCCAAAGATGGACAGTGAACTCGTGAGGGGTTGTCGACCGAATAGGGAAGGAGGCAGGGTGATTGAATGGTCACGTGCAAAATCCACAGTGGGGAGGTAGGGGCACGAATCAGGAAAGCGATGGCCGAAGATAGCGAGATTCGCGGCGTGATGAGGGGCGGTAGAGGCGGTGCCATGGCGTCAACCGACACAGATTAGGAAAGGGAAAGGGGGAGGAAGGAGGTGCACAGGTGTCGTCCGATCGAAGATATCAGATGTGTGGCATTTTTTCATTTTTTAATTAATTTTTTTATAGAAAAATAAATGAAAATAAAGGCCAAAAATGGGTGACTCATGGTGACTCCAAGAACTGCCACATGTCACCACCAAAAAATTCAATAAAATACAAAGATAAATAAAAAGGAAATAGTAAATGACCTTGTATCAAAAACTTTTCTTCACAAAAGTTGCTCGTCTCGATGAGGTCTAAAATCGAAATTTTTCAATTGCACAAAATGATTTTTTTGGGTATTATATATATATAATACCTTGATTTTTGGGTTTTCTATTTTTTTGACATTTTGAATGATATTAAAATCTTAAAAAATATATGATAAAATTGAAGATAAATATATATACATTAATCTAATTTTTAAAATTTTTATAAATTAAGAAAAAGAAGAAATAAAAAATACAAAAACGACAACTTTTGTAAAGATTATTAGTGAGGACTCGGACTCAGTTAGTTTCTTTGATTTCAAGCTCATTTTGGATTTGGATTTTTGTGCATTTTAATAAAACTTTCATCAAAGAAAATAAATGAAAAAAAATAAAATAAAATGACTTAATTGTGTGCGTAAAATAATATGTCAAAAACCGCTAAAATACAAAGTGTACAAAAGAGGTCCAAAATCCAACTTTCACATATGAGCTCCGATTCACTTGAACTTGATCTTGTTTTGAAGGTATTTGAATATACATTGGTTATAAAGTGAGTAGGATGAAATCTGACATTATGTGAGGAAGATATCAATGTTTAGGTTTGGAAATACTGGAATTAGGTTTTGAGTTTCTCGTCCATTTATTTCTCTTATTGATTTTTTTGTATTTTTAAGTTATTCATGTTAGTAGTTTGTACACAATGGAGGTGTTTTAGGTGATTTGGAGTTAGCATGAATTAGTTAAAAATCAGAGAAGTTGGGCTATTTAACAGGTTAATTGGGTTGTGATTTTCAGCTTCTTATTATATGCAGTATTGAGTGATAAAATGTAATTATTATTTATACACGCATGAATGATAATTATACCATAATGGGTAATATGCAGATGAATTTTGGGGATTTGATCTTTATTATTGTCTTTTATAGTGATGAATCTGAGATTCATCATCCCCCTATACATAAACCATGCTCGTCTCTAGGCATCTAAAGAAATGCAATGATGTGAAATGAGACTGGATTCCATACCAAGATCATGAGTAGATGGGTGAAAATAAAACTAGACTCGTACTTTGGATTATTAGTTTGGCGGAACTTCTGTGAGACTTAGGTTTTTAAATTCAACATCCTCTAAGTTCTACATCATTATCTCAATTTTGGCTCAGAATTCATCTTAGATCAATCCTCCTCCCGAAGCATACCCAATGAACATTGAACAATCGATTTAGTGTAAGATTACCATAAAAACATCCTCTCCAGTAACTCAACCTCATGGAGTCAGGAATTTCCTTCTAAGGTCTATCACGTTGTGTTCACAATCGAGTAGGGAGAGAAATTAAAAGGAGAAAAGAACTGGAGGGTTACTAATGTAGTCACCTCTCCTTGTGAAGTCGGCCAGTTTAGCCAAGTCTCCACCAAGATCTGCAGTTTTTCTTGAAGCTTAGACCTTTTTGGTCTAATATTTATTTGGTAGTTGACTTCTTTGTGTTGGATTTTTGGTAGCTCTGCATGGATCTTTTTGTGCCCTAACAAAATGGAATCTTTTCTTCCGTACATATTTTGGGGTCTTAGAAAAATTTGTGCCCAGTTGTCCATCCCATTTCTGAAGATTTATTTCAACCCATACACTGGGATGTCCATGCTACCAGCAAAGAAACTCACACATTCTTCCAAAATCCCATCTAAGTTGAGATAAGTTCATACTGTGAGAGTACGGATTAATTCCCTATTCCAGAGTTGTACTCATAATGAGGAGACAACGCTAGACGCGAAGAGTCAAACGCTGCACATTGTCATGTGGAACTCGAAGAATTAAGTCATAGACCTGATGCTTTTAAAATCCTATTTCTCGGTGAAGTTCCTCTGGAAATTAGGTGGATTAAGATCAAGTCCGGACCACTCTCAGTTTTTGCTCATAAGTCGGTTCAAACCCAAGGGATTTTCACAAATACAAATGCATGTGATGCAGACATTTTTTATTTGAATTTTTTTAGAGATATTTTTTTATGCAAGGATTTTTTGATTTTTTGTTTTTTTTGCAAAAATGAACAAGAAGCCTTTTTTTCAAAATGTTTTGATTGGACACAATAAGTGTTAGTTGAAAACTCTTTTTTTGTTAATGTTTTTTCTTGAAGATTTTACAAGCTAGTTACCCATCTTGTAAATACATATAGA